>RCUC01085501.1:0-41225 GCA_003697995.1 Taxidea taxus jeffersonii
TTTTTTTTTTTAACCATATTGCTCATACCTTTATTCCTTTTTTTCCTCTAGTGAGCCAGGAGACAGAGAAAAAAAACAAAACAAAACAACTTTTTCTTTTCTTTTGGCATGGAAATTACTTGCTACTGTAAAGGGTGGATAAGGCACCCTATAGTATTCTAGAAAAGATAATTTGTCAACCACATTACTATGAAGACCCCATTTTTTTTCCCTCTCTGAGTTCAATCTTTTATTAATCATTAGACTAGGATTTTTGAAATTGAGGAGAGACTCTGAAGTCAGAATATACCAGTTCTGAAGTGACTGTCACTGTTCCCATCCCTCCACCACTATCCAATTCACACTTTTATGATTGGCTTCCTTTTTGATCCATGCTTGTTAATTATATCCAGTGCTTTCTGTTTTGAAAGATTACTAATTAATTATTAATTTGATTTCTTTAAAATATTTCTATAAAAGATTTAGGCCTCCACAATAGCCAAACTGTGGAGAGAGCTGAGATGACCTTCAATAGATGAATGGATAAAGAAGATGTGGTTCATATATAAAATGGAATATTACTGAGCCATCAGAAAGGATGAACACCCAACTTTTGCATCAACATGGATGGGACTGGAGGAGATTATGCCCAGTGAAATAAGTCAAGCAGAGAGAGTCAATTATCATATGGTTTCACTTACTTGTGGGGCATCAGGAATACATGGAGGACATTAGGAGAAGGAAAGGAAAAGTGAAGGGGGGGGGGTTGGAGGGGGAGATGAACCATGACAGACTGTGGACTCTGAGAAGCAAACAGGATTTTAGAGGGAAGTGTGGTAGGGGGATGGGTGAGTCTGGTGGTGGGTATTAAATCAGGGCATGTATTGCATGGAGCACTGGGTGTTATATGTAAACAATGAATCGTGGAACACTACATCAGAAACTAATGATGTATTTGTAAGGTGACTAACAACACAATAAAAAAAAGACAAAAAAAACCAAAAACAAATAAACAAAACAAACAAAGATTTAGTCCTGTTCATATTATCTATATGTCCTTATATGAGTTTTGGTAGACCGTATCTTTCAAAGAAGTGGTCCATTTCATGCAGATGATCAAATTTCTGAGCCCAGAAATGTTCATAATATTCCTTTATTATTTCCTTAATTTCAATGGGATCAGCAGTGATGATCCCTTTTTCATTTATGATATTAGTAACTTGTGTTTTTACTTGTTTTTCCTTAGTTAATCTTGCTGGAGGTTATTGATTTTATTAACTTTTCAAAGGACCAGGTTTTAGCTTCATTGATATTTTTATTGATTTCTTATCTTTAATTTCATTGATTTGATTTAATTTCTATTTGTTTTCTTTTTTTAAAGATTTATTTATTTATTTTAGAGAGAAAGAGAGCACACATGTGTGTGTGCGTGTGTGTGTGTGTGTGTGTGTGTGTGTGAATGGGGGGAGGGGCGGGAGGAGAGGGTGAGAGAATCCCAAGAAGACTCCCTGTTGAGTGCAGAGCCCAATGTGGGGCTCAATCTCATGACCCTGAGACCATGACCTCAGCTGAAACCAAAAGTCAGCTGCTTAACTGACTTTGCCACCCTGGCACCCCCTTATTTTGTTTCTTTTGCTTTAGATTTAATTTGATTTTTATTTTCTAGTTTCCTAAAGTGAAAACTTAAAGATTATTGATTTTAGGTCTTTCTTCTTTTCTAGTGTTATGCACTTGACCTACAAATTTTCTTCTAAGCATCACTTCCATTACATCCCACAATTTTGATAAGTTGTATTTTCATTTTTATTTAGTTCAAAGTAGTTTTTAATTTTTCTTCAGACTTCTTCTTTGACCCATGTGTTATTTGGAAGTGTGTTGTTTAATCTCCAAATATTTGGAGATTTTCTAGATATCTTTGTTATTTAGTTCTAGTTTAATTCCATTGTGGCTGAGAGCATTACTTCGTATAATTTCTGTTCTTTTTAGTTTGTTAAGGTGTGTTTTATGACCCGGAGTGTGGTAAATATTCCATGACCTTAAGAAGAATGTGTATTCTGCTCTTGTTGGATGAACTATTCTACAGATATGAATTAGATCCAGCTGACTGATGGCACTGTTAGTTCAACAATGTCCTTACTGATTTTCTGCCTGCTGGGTTTGTCAATTACTGATAGACAGGAGTTGAAGATTCCAAGAAGATACATAGTACTTGGATCTCTTTAATTTTCAAATTCTTCTTTCATGTTCTGCAATTTTCCTGTGGTAGGTTACTGTTTGGTCTATAAAATTTATCTTGTTCAGAACCTGATAGAATATTTTAATGTGAGGATTTTTTGTCAGTTTGGAATTTTAACTATTTCTTTACTGCCTTATTTTTCTAGTGACATTAGATTCTTAATCTATTCATCATATTTCAACCCTTCCTGCCAAAACAAAACCAAAACAAAGCAAAACAAAAAACCCCACAAAACCCAAGCCTATGTTTTCTTTTTCCATCATAGGCAAATCATTAAGGCACAAATTCACTCACTTTCTCTTCATCTGTGTCAGAAAATATATTATATTTTTATTTTCATATTTTTTCTAACATCTCTAACTGGCATTTTTGTTTCAAAATAATCTATTCTTCTTTCATATATGTAATACCCACTTTTATGATTGTGATGTTCCTAATTATGCTGAAATTATACATTTTGCTCTACAATTAATTATCCCCTCCATGCTTCAATTTCCTCATCTTTAATAGGAAGGAATTACAAGTAGCACCATTTTCATATATTTCTTTAAGGATTAAATGAGATAATACATGAAAAACCCTTACAACAGCTAGAATTTCTCTGCCTGACAAAACATTTCCTCTTCCTACAGAGATCTACTGAGACAAGGCTGAGTAGTTGCAGGGCTGTTCTCCAAGGTTTTCAGTGAGAGTTGGGGACTGATGATGATTGCTTGTGGGCAGAGTACCTGGGTTGCACCTTTTTTTGTCTTGGACACTCTTTGTTCATTCCATGCAAATTTAGCCCTGTGTGGTATTGCTCAATCCCTCTGCTTTAAACATGGCTATTAACAGGGACATTCTTTTTGCTACTAACTGTCCCTGGGGGATGCAGGGAATTAGGGAAGTTATGTAGAGGTCAACTAGCTTTCTATTGTCATGTCAGTATCCCCAACCAATCCTATAGTCAGTTGCCCTATGCTTCTTCCCAATCTTGGCTTTCCCCCAAGTATGAACAATATTGCCTCTCCCACCTTTGACATAATCTTCTCCTGAGGATTCCTGCACAAATCGTGAGTGATCTTTTCCCTGCGTAATAAATCCCATCTGTCTCTCAGGGAGGACTTACTGATAATTTTCCCTTTCACTTTTGAGTACAATTACATATTCCGAATATCTGTTATTTATGGTAGTGTGTAATAGACTACCTCAACACTTAACAGCTTAAAACATAAACATTTACTTAGTTCATAGGTCAGCAGTTTGGGCTGGCCTAGCATGGTGGTTGGGCTGATGTAGCTGACTGATCTTGCTCAGGCATTTGCTGGCAGCAGCCTAGTCAGCTGGGGGCCGGCTAGCTGGTCCAAGATGTTTCAGCTGTGATGGCTTGTCTTTGCTTTACATGGTGTCCTGTCATCCAGCAGGCTAGGCTGGGCTTGCTCACATGGTAGCAGCAGAAGGGGTTCCAAGAGCAAGAGTGGAAGAATGCATGTATGGCATCTTGAGGACCAGACTCAGAACTTGGCTTCCATTATGTTCTATTGGCCAAAGCAAGTTTCCAAGCAAGCCCAGGATCAAGGAATGGAGAAAGAAGCTCCAGTTGTTGATCGGAGGAATTGCAAAGAGCTGTGGCCACTTGTACAATCTACCACATTTTGTTATATAAAAATTTACCTTGTCTGTAACTTTTAATTTTTCTAATCTGGTAGTGGTTGTTGTGGGGAGTTTTTTAAACATTTCTCCACGTATTCTGTTTCCATTTTCTAATTAACTCTTTAATTCCATCTGCAGTTTATTTTGGTATATGCTATAAGACATCAATCTAATACATTTCCCTGTGAAGTGTCTATAAATCTGAATTTCAAATTGTTTATTAAAAATTATTTTATAATTATTTTAGAAAGCTTTATCACATACTGAGTTTTTATAGATAATTGAGTTTCTTCCTGGACTCTTGTTTTATGGCACCATCTATGATAGGCTTTAATGACTAACAGAGGTAAATACTCCTGTTGCTTTTTTTTCAGAATTTTTGTCATTCTCATATGTATATTTTTCTTGTAAACTATCAGCATTTTTTCAAATTCCATACTAATACTGCATCTAATTTCCAAATAATATGGGCAGAAAAGTCAATTTTTTGCCCAAGTATATTTAAGTATATAGAACAAGTACTTATATAAGTATATAGAATTTTTAAAATTCTCTCTATTTATTTCTCTATATATTATATGTATAATATATATTATATATATCTATATACAAATTTATATATTTAAAATTTAAAAATACTCACATTAATATTTATACTTTTTAAAAAAGATTTTATTTATTTATTTGTTAAAGAGAGAGAGAGTGAGCACAGGCAGACAGAGTGGCAGGCAGAGGCAGAGGGAGAAGCAGGCTCCCTGCCGAGCAAGGAGTCCGATGCGGGACTCAATCCCAGGACGCTGGGATCATGACCTGAGCCGAAGGCAGCTGCTTAACCAACTGAGCCACCCAGGCGTCCCGTTAATATTTATACTTTTAAAATAACTCTAAATTTCTCTCAAGTAACTCTTATCTTATTAGGAAATTGTAAAATCCCTATTGTAAATGGGATCTGGATCTTTTTCTAAAACTGAGGTACTATTTAAATAGTTATTGACAGTATAAAGGAGCAATACTGACTTCAGAATTATTTACTCCTTTACCTAAGTTCTTTTGTGACTTCGAGTGGGGTTTCTAGTGATTTTTTTGACTCTATAACTATGGGAGCCAATTCTTATAATACATGTCCTTTTATATATATATATATATACATATATATGTATATATATATATATCCATATATATCTTATTGGTTCTGTTTCTCTGGAGGACCCTGACTAATATATGTATATAAGCATGTCATTTTTAGCTATTAATTTGTCTCTCTTTCTAATACATATTCATTTTATTGTCATAACATTTTGCATTAGTAAAAATCAATACAATAATAAAATTAAAATGGTAGTGGTAGGCTTCTTTGCTTTGTTCTTGAATTTGAGTACATTATTGAGAATGAAATTGACCAATTTTAGCATTTGCTGAACAAGTGAATCTTATTTGGAAGATTTTTTATGTGGCCATTTTATTGGATTTTTTAAAAAGATTTTTATTTATTTATTTAACAGAGAGAGAGAGAGAGAGAGAGAACACAAGCAGGGGGCATGGGAGAGGGAGAAGCAGGCTTCCTGCTGAGCAGGGAGGCCAAGACTATGCAGGGGCTCCATCCCAGGACTCTGGGATCATGACATGAGAAGAAGGCAGACGCTTAAGGACTGAGCCACCCAGGCACCCCTGGATTTTTAAATAATGCATTATAATTCCATTTCTGAGATAATAAGCATTTGGTTGTGAGGTTCTTTTCATTTAAATGTTTGCTGAATTGGGGTACCTGGGTGACTCAGTCATTAATCGGCTGCCTTTGGCTCAGGTCATGATCTCAGGGTCCTGGGATCGAGCCCCACGTCGGGCTCCCTGCCCCACTGGGTAGCTTGCTTCTCCCTCTCCCACTCCACCTGCTTGTATTCCCTCTCTTGTATCTCTCTCTGTCAAATAAATAAATAAAAACCTTAAAAAATGTTTGCTGAATTATATTTGACAAATTACTGATACGAGGAAGTGGAGATGCAATGGAGGTGGAGGTTAAGGGGGTAAGAAAAGAATAAATGAAACAAGATGGGATCGGGAGGGAGACAAACCAAAAGAGACTCTTAATGTCATAAAACAAACTGAGGCGGGTAGGGGAGAGGGGTGTTGGGAGAGGGTGGTGCGGTTGCATTATATGTTTAAATAAAAATTTAAAAAAATTAAAAAAATAAAAAAGAAGATGGAAAGGCAAAAAATGTATATTTTTATATATTTCTAAAAATGAAAATCTCTAAGTACAATGTGGTTTTTGTTAATTCTCTTTTTTTAACACTTTTTTTCCCATCTGATGTATTTTTTGGTGGTAGGTTATTAAATGCACACAAGCATACTGCATTCTTAATATTACATCTTTATAAATAATCTATATCTGCCATCATAACATAATTTTCTCCTTTTGTATTCCAAGAGTTTATTAATAATGTTTGCTCATATTATATTTTAAACTTTTCAGAATCTTTGTGCTTTTTGTACATCTCTAAATTCATCATGGAAAAAATTCTTTTTTTTTCTTTAAGCTTTTTTATTTAAACATATAATGTAACCCCACCACCCTCTCCCAACCCCTGTCCCCCCCACCCCCCTCAGTTTGTTTTATGACATTAAGAGTCTCTTTTGGTTTGTCTCTGTCTTGATCCCATCTTGTTTCATTTTTTCTTTTCCTACCACCTTAACCCCCACCCCCGTTGCATCTCCACTTCCTCATATCAGGGAGATCACGTGATAGTTGTCTTTCATCATGGATTTAAATAATCAAATAGCATGTCCTTTGGTTAGTGAATTAAATAATTTTGTTCTGTCCTCTCTTTTCCTAGTTTATGCTCTATAAAGTAGGATTCCATGTTTTTTCCTTTATATTATACATTCTGATGAATGGACTGTAATATTTTCTTTTTCATATTAGAATAATTTAAAAGTTAAAGTTCTATATCTACCATTACTTATGATTAATTCAAAACAGGCTATAAACATTCTTAATTGCAGTAATCATTAATTTATTACTATAAAATCTGTCAGTTATTTTGGCAAATGTTTAGTGTTCTAATCATTAATTAATTTTTTTTAAAGATTTTATTTATTTATTTGACAGAGATCACAAGTAAGCAGAGAGGGAGGCAGAGAGAGAGGAGGAAGCAGGCTCCTTGTAGGGAGCCCGATGCAGTGCTCGATTCCAGGACCCTGAGATGAGGACCTGAGCCGAAGAAGGCAGAGGCTTTAACCCACTGAGCCACCCAGATGCCCCCTAATCATTAATTTACATCTGTACATTTAAACACAATTAATTTGGTCTCTCCTCCGTGGAGGAAAAGACATTTTTCTGTTTCATGACTCCCCCTTTCTTCTATTTGTCATTTGCTTAACCTGAGTTCTTATGCCTACATTATTTTTGATTTATTTTGTTCTATTTTTGTTTAAACAATTAGTCCAATTAGTTAGATGTCTCAGCAACATCACTCTCCTTTTGTTTCTTTCTCCCTCACATATTTACTCTTGTCCTATCATTATTGACTCACTACATTTTCCTATTAACACTTGCTTATTTTTGAAATGAAAAGAAGGGAGGGTTGGTTTTACTGGGTGTCATACATTATTTTCTGCATTAACTTTTCAAGGATTCCTTCTTCTACCTCTACCCTAGAGCTTAATGTGCAGGTTAACACCCCATGTGATCTCTGTGGAGAGGGCATTCAGTAGGTTTTCTAGAAGATATGTTGTGACCTTAAGGGAATCCAGCCTCCCTTCAATCAACAGGTTCTGGGTCTGTCAACTGATTGAAATCTAAAAATTGGGTTTTTCACCGGGGTGGCTATCACTAGCCTTCAACTCATCAACCCTTGACTTTCTCAGATTATACAAATTGAGCTGTGCCTTTGTAGTTCATTTATTTTGCCTCCAGGAACATCATGATCTATTCTCCATTACCAGATCCCTGTAGGTTAAGTCATTACAATAATTAAATTCACCTTGTTTCTGCCGTGTTAGTCCTCCTTGGCTGGTATCTGCTATTCTAGAATCCCATCATTCTCACTGATACTCAGTATCATTACCTCCTATTATTATACTGGCCTGCAGAGAACAGTCAGCCCCTACGTTCTCAATTATGCCAATGCTCCTCTTACCAACAAATTCCTTAATGCTTTACTTAGTGAATTGGATGTTCTCTGAGTCTTGCCAGGAACATTGTCAGGTAGAGAGTTCTCAGGTAACATAAGCATAGTTGATGTTTTTTTTTCTTTTCTTTTTTACAGCTTTATTGAGATTTAATCACCAACGAAGTATACAATTAAATGGCTTTTAGTATATTAATATAGTATTCTAATATCCATTTATCACCACAGTTTGTGAACATTTTCTTGTCCCCACTAACACCCTGCATCCCTCAGCCATTACCCTTCAATCCTCTCAAAGCCTCTATCCCCAGACTGCTATTTTGGTGTTTCTATAGATTTGCAAATCCTGGACATTTTGTATAAGTGGAACAATAATATGTGGTTCTTTGTAACTGACTTCTTTCACTTAGCATAATATTTCCAAGGTTCACTCATGTTGTAGCAGGTATCACTACTTCATTTCTTTGGTATTGTTGGTAATATTCCATTGTACGGTATATCACATTTTATTTATTCATTGATGGACATTTCTACATCTTGGCTATTATTAATAATGTTACTATGAACACTTACATACAAGTTTATGTGTTTGCTTATGTTTATATTTTGCTTGGGTATATACCTAGGTGTAGAATTGCTGGATTATATGGTAACTCTATGTTTAGCTGTTAGAGAAATTCTCAGACTGTTTTCCAGTGGCAGCAGCATATCCTCAGCAACACTTGTTATGTCTTTTTATTGTAGTCATTCCAGTGAATGTAAAGTGGTATCTCATTTTGGCTTTGGTTTTTCTTCTCCTGATGGATAATGATGTTGGGCATCTTTTTAGGGTTGACCATTTGTATATCTTCTTTGGAGAACTGTATATTGAAATCTAATTTTTAAATTAATTATTTTTCTTTCTGTTATCAAATTATAATAGGCCTTGGAATATTTTGGACACAAGTCTCTTATCAGATACATAATTTGTAAAGATTTCTCCCATTCTTTGAATTATCTTCTCTTTCTTGATGTTGTCCTTTGAAGCACAATTAAAAGTTTTTTTTTAATAATGCTTAGTTTATTTTTCTTTTGATGCATGTGCTTTTGGTATCTAAGAAATCATTGGCTAATTCAAGGTCAAAAAGTGTCATGCTTATGTTTTCTTCTAAGAATCTATAGTTTCAGCTCTTACATTTGGTTTTTGACCTATTTTGGGTTAATTCTTTTATATGGCATGAGGTAAGGGTTCAACTTCATTTTTTTGCATGTAGATATCTAGTAGACCCAGCAGCATTTGTTGAAAAGATTATTCTTTTCCCCATTTCAACAAGGCACCCTTGTTGAAAATAAATTGACTGTAAGTAGTCAATACACGTTCACACCCACCTCTCTCAGACATCTGAATTCTTCCTAGGTACCAATGTTAAAGAAAAAAGTTATCAGGCACTTGTTAAAATGGGTTAGGAAGACTTTGTTTAGGACTAATGCAATGGGAGCATTGCAGCAGGGAAGAGAGATCAAGCTCAACTCCAAATACAGCAAAGACAGCTGAGAATTTGTAGCCAACAAGCAGAATAAAGGGCTCAATGGATGGGAAACTACTACTAGGAGACATCAAGGGTAGGGAGATTCTCGCTAAAACTACCTAATAGGATTCTTACTGAAGGCAGACTATGATGATCAAATATCAAGGGTGGAGGATGAGGAATGTGATCAGATATCAAGGATTGGGGGGATTCTTATGAAACCGAGTGAAAATTTTTGCTAAAATTGGACTTTACAAGGACAGAAACAAAACCCCAAAGTTGAGGACTAGCTGAAAAAAGGGCTTAGAGGAGCCTGGCTAAAGTTTGGTTAAGAGAGTCTTTGTCGCCACACCAAGGAAATCTTACCATGTTACCATTGTCATAACTGAGTTTCAAGTAACCACCATCTCTGCATAGTATTAGGGTCAGTTCTAGGTATCTTTGTCAAACATTGAATCCTGAATTAAAAGTGAATGCCCTCTATCGGTGAATTCTCCACTATCAGGTTTTATGGTTTACTCCCAAATCCTAACACTCCCCAAATCTACCCCAAACATATTCTTCCCTTTCTTGCCATAAATATTGGGCAGGTTCTGCATTTCTTTTGGTGTATAAGACAGTTCATCCTTCATACTATCATACTTCATACTATCTCTCTTAGATTATTCTGAGAACTTTTATTAACAGTTGGAATGCAATGATGAGTGGTGGGGGCAAGGATCACCTGGGCGGGCACCTGCTTCAGCTGAGCTCATTGTATGATACTCAGGCAAGGGGAACTTTCTTCTCTGACAAGAAGAGAGCCAGTTTTGCTGGCCTGGAGGTCAGGGGATATGAGGGTTTGAAGATTCTGCCTTTTTAGATTTATTTCACATTCTTTAACATATAGTATATTAATAGTTTCTGGGGTAGAATTAGTGATTCATCAGTTACATTTAACACCCAATGCTCATTATACCAAGTGATGCCCATCTCCCTGCAGACTGGCAGTCTTATCCATCCAAATATCCCCATTCCATATTTAAGGGGACCACATTTCCTTTCAGGACCCTAACTTTGACATGAGAGACTTGTTAAGGCTACATATTCAGTCTCCATTGCAGTTCTGTCATTCTTACAATCAGATCCTGGGCATAACTTTCAGCACAGTCTACCTTGCAACTGAAAAAGATGAGAACCTCTTTAAAGCAGCCATAAAGGCTTTCTGGCTTTCAATGTATGTTCTAAACTTACTAATTTATGTTTTCAAAGCTTCCAGTATAATCACAAGAAGTCAGCCCTGCATAAATCCATCATTCTCATAGCTCACATATTATTCAAGTGCCACAGTACTGAATAACTCAGTGTCTTACCTTCTGTTTGCCTCTAAACCCAGGTGAAATCCCTAGTACTTGTGATGCTATTGCAAGCCAAGGGTTTTTACCCTAGTTACCACCAGCAGTGATGTCTCTTGGGCTTTCAGACCACTGAGTAATCCACCTCCAGAATCTAGTCTTGAGAGTCTGCTTTCTAGGGTCACTCGTAGTGCCCACTGTTTTATACTAGGTTCATCTGGATGCAGAACCCAAAATAAAAGCCTATGTGCTACTACTTTATCAGGCAGTGAAATTCCTGGTGGAAATGGGAGTAGTGAGGAAAGGAGCAAGTGTAAATATCAGGGTACATCACCATCTTGGATACCACTTGATGTCAAGTGCAACTGAGTGTTAAGTCTCATGAGACCATCTTCTGAGGGTTGTATGAACCTCAGAATAGTCCATCTGGGAATAGGAATATGGTCAAATTTTGTCTCATGGACACTCCCTTCCCTACACTCTGGTTTGGGCATGCATAGGGCATGTATAAATGCCCAGTGGGACCTATGGCATCTCATGCCTCAATCAGAGGAACACCTGTGGCTTGAGATGAGAGGCAGGTAACATGGAAATGAGTAAAAGGTCTTTGGGTGTGTGCTTTTGTGAAATTCACTGCTATGGTGGCAATGTAGAGATTATCATTGATGAGGAGATTGGGCTGAAACAAATGGTCAAGGGTCCAGGTACAAGTGAAGCTGAGAGGAAATGAGGTCATGAATATGATATGGAGATACAAAGCCCATCTATTCAATATGCAAATAATATGTCCGTGTCAAACAATATATTTTAAGTTGCCATTATGAAGTGAACCATAGTAAGATCTATGACTGGTATGCAGATGAAAAGTATATGGGGTGAAAAACTTACTAAACTGAAAGAGGCCAACATTTCAACAGCATTTGTTCTTGAACATGAATGAACGAGGAGATGCTGCTTTAAAATGCAGCTTTATGTTATTACAATAAAATATGTCCAGCTTCCTTCACTTGTTTATATTAGTCCTCTGGGCTCATGAAGCATTTGTGTTTTAGACTACAGTGAAAAGGAAGAATAATGGCATATACCATTTACTGAAATCTTACCATGTTCTGGGTGCTTTATATAATTTATTTAATCTTCTGCACAGCCTTAAAAACTACATATTGCTTCTGTTTTAAAGACAAGGAAAGGGAGGCATAGATAAATGGCTTTAACTTGCCCTAATTTCACAGCTAATGGTGGCAGAGCAGGGATGAAATCCAGAAACATCTGGCCATGAAGCATATCTGTTGAACATCTACTGTGTGTGCTGAGGGGTAAATAGTACACTGTATTAGTTGGAGTTCTCCAAAGAAACAGAACCAACTTATATAGTAAATATTGCATGTGTGTGTATAATATTATATTATATAATTATAATAATATTAATTATAATATTAATATATTGTTTTATACAAAAGTTGGTAAGTTCCAAGATTTGCAGGGTAAGTTGGAAAACTCAACACCTAGCAGAGCTAATAGTGTAGTTTTAGTCCAAAGATTGGCAGGCTTAAGGTCTCAGTTTGAGTCTGAAGGCAGAAAAAAAAGCCAATGCACCAGTCTAAGGCCATTGGGCAGGAAAATTCTTTCTTACTCAAGGGATTCAGCTTTTTGTTTTATTCAGGCCTTCAACTGATTTGATGAGGCCCACTGGAAGATCAATCTGCTTTACTCAGTCTACTGATTTAAATATTAATCTCAGTCAAAAACACCTTCACAGACACACCCAGAATAATGTTTGACTAAATATCTGGGCACTAGTGGCCCAGTCAAGAAGACAAATAAAATTAACCACCAGACATACCTTGCCTTACTCAGGCTCATGTCTGCCAATGATTCCTATTTTATAGTTGAGACACGGGAAGCAGGGGAGGTGATAGAGACTAAATTATTTTCCTATTGTCATTTTCCCATAGTTGCCAGAGAGCTGAGCTTCACACTCAGCCGTCCTGGGAGCCAATGTTGGAGTCATTTCCCCTGCACACTTCTTTCAACAGGTAAATTTCTGTTCTATGATGTGGGGTTGTCAAGGAGAAGAAGATGGGGATGTATGTTCAGCCTTGTTTTGGGAAGATTAATTAGCAGGGAGTATAGCATGGATTTGAGTTTTGTCAAGGGTAGCAGACAACTGGGAGACTAATGTTCATAATAGAGCTTCATTTAATATCTCTAGGTCATTCATTAACCATGGGGGATTTCATTGTTGAGAGTCTGAAGCATAATTCTAGGGTGAAATATTGCATTAAGACTCTTCTCAATTTCCTAACAAAATGGATTTTAATAATTTTTCTATTGTAGTAAATATATCCTGTATTTCTATAGTGAGTTTGTTTAATTTAGCTTGGTTTTATTTAGTTGTTGAATTGCTTTCATTTTTCTCTCCCAAATACTTAACCCTAACCAAACATATGTATACGTGTGTGTGTGCATATATATTTACTTTTAACAGATTGCAAAATTAATTAAAATCCATACTCAAATATATATTGGTACTTACTGTTGAAAGGCAGTAGAACACAGTGGTTAAGAGCTGGACTCTAGAGATAGACTATCTTGATTCAAATCCTGGCTCTGCCACCTACCAGCTGTGTGACTTTGGGCAAATAACTTAACCTTTCTGTGGTTTAGGGCTTTTTAAAATCTGTAAGTGGGTTGTATTAATAGTACTTAGAACAGTGCCTGGCACATATTAAAGTATCTAAGGGTTAATAATTTTTGGAATGAGGTTGGCTTCTAAAATCTCAAAAGGAAAGGGAACAGAGAGTTTCCAACAGCCTCCAGCAGGAATGCAGCTTTGATTACACCTTGATGTTCGCCCAGTGAAAACCATTTTGGATGGCCTTCAGAACTGTCAGGAGTGGCCATCTGCATGCTGCTGCTTTTCTTGGACATGTCAGGTATCTCTCAGGTTCCTGCTCTGATTTCTCATCATTTGTACTCATCACTGTACGGATGTTTCCTGGCCTCTGTACGAAGCCACCACTCTGAGTCAAAATGAAAATCTACACTAAAATTAAGAACTGTTGAAGTTCCTAAGTGATTAGAATAGCTGAATGCAAAGATGAGGAGCTAAAGTGCAGTCATTAAGGCAGTACAGAGTCTTTGACCCCTATCCTGGGAATTTACTATGAATTTTCTTGATCCCAACTCTGAATATATAATTTTCATTATGCAACAAATTTATGTTTTGCCTGCTCAAAAAATAATTTTATCATTGCTACATGAAAGGCACTGTTTTAGGTACCAGTGATAGAGTAGCAACTAAAATAAATGAAGTATTTCTGTTCTTTACTCATTCTATTGGAGAATACAGCACCCATTCTTGTTGTTTATAAAAAAAACCCAATTCTAGCTCAAAATACTATTTTTGCAATTGATTAGACACAGATGACATATAAACACAAAACATATCTAACATGAAGAAATGTAAAACAGTTTAACATTCTGGCTTATTGATTTTGCAAAGAGGAAAAAAGATTAGTGGTGAGGTTATGGGAAAAGAGCCTACAGCACACTGTTGAGTACCACAACTTTTCTAGGGTGTATCCTCAATTTACTCTATTTTCCACATACCCAATACCCACTCCATCTACAGGTCTTGTCTTCGACTTTGAGATGCTTTTAGAAACCATGTTCTCCCTCAGGGCAAGGCACTGCCCTCAATGCCAGCCACCCTTGCCTCTTGCCTCTTGTCTGTACGACTGTAACATACACCTAAATGAAACTGTTTCCCATTGCCCTTTCTACAACCATCAGCCAGCCATATTCTTAGCGGGTAACATGATTACGTCACTCACGTCACTATCCCACCAGTTAAAGCCCTCATGATCTGACCCCTGCCTGTGGCCCCCACATTCCTCCTCTGGTCTACTCCATGCCAGCCACCTCAGGCTTACAAGCTCACACACCTGCCAGGCTCAGTCCACCTTCCAGATCTTCCTATGTTTTCTTTCTACCTGGCATAATTTCCCCAGGAGTGGTTGCTGCCTAAATGCCATGTCCTTGGGGAGGCTTCCTGGCCATCCCCTCTAACATACCAGGCCCTATCACTGTACCCTCCCTTTTTAATTTTTCTTCAAAGCACTTGGTGCTCTCTGAACTCACATCATGAATTTAATTTTTCACTTGTGAATTATATCCAGAGTTGCCTGTTTTAGAAATTTTAGTATTAAAGTTCCCTGTCAGCTAGCTAGGATTTTGGTGGGTGTTCTGGATTAAAAGTTTTTGTTCCCCCCAAATTCATATGTTGAGAGCAAAACCCCAAGTGATAGTGTTGGGAGGTGAGGTCTCTGGGAGGTGATTAGGTCATGAGGGTGAGTGTCCATGGACCAGGAAGTGGACCTGACTATACTAAATCTGCCAGTACCTTGACCTTGGAATTCTCAGCTTCCAGAACTGTGAGAAATGAATGTTTGTTGTTTAAGCCACCCCATTTATGGTATTTTTGTTTTAGTAGCCTAAACAGACTAAGATGGTGGGTTTTGGGCAAATTAATGGGTTGCCGCCACATAATCCACTCTATCTCACAGTGTGAACTCCTTTCTGAACAAGGAAAGAGCTGGGCAGGAAGTAGGCATTTGAATAAACCAATTAAAAATGCATGGAGTATCATGCTGTGTAAGGAGAGAAGAGGGAAAGAATGAAGGATTCAATGTAGGGAAGAAAAGCAAGGAGTCTCTTGATCTCCAGAAATGAGAAAACAGAGATGAATATTTACCTGAATATTAGATTCATCTTGAATTAGCCCAAGTAGACTGATGTTGAACCAACTTAAATAAAATTACATTTCTTTCTTTCCTTCCCTAAATCCACTCTTATGTTCATCTGCAAGTGTTTTGGCCAGGATCCCAGGGGATTCCTGTGAAGAATAAATTTTCTCCCAGTTTAAATGTGCTTTGTTAATGCCACAGAGTGATACCACTTTGGAAGTAGCTATAAACTCTGGACACATTTGTAAAATTTGTAAAGCTTGCAGCTAGTATGAATGACAGCTGATGCCATTTCTTAGAAGTTCATCTCCTCAAGGTGGTCTAAAGTAGTTTCATTTTAACAGAAATCTGTAAGCATCTATACTTAAAAAATATATTTATGTAATATTATAGCATAATTTCTTGTGCTTTTTCTGTGTATGGACTGTAGCATGAATCCTTTTCTAAAAGAAGAGATTATGTCATTTTGTAATAGTACTTACCCTTAGAATCAAAATCCTTAGGTGTCTTTCATTATTCTGTGCATGTAATGGTGCAAAAAAAATTCCAAAGTTCCCAATTTGAATGCAGCTTATAGAGCTGCAATACTTTGGGAAGGGGGCTTCCATATTTTTTGGGCAATAACTATCATCAAGAATCTCACTCTTGTGAGATAGAGAAATAAACAATCTTAAAAAAAAAGCAATATACGTATCTCCTTGCTGTTCTGCTTCTGATAGAAACAAGGAAAGAACTAGAACTTTCTCTTACAATTAGTTTTATATGAAAATGCCCAGCAAAGGGGAGGAGGATTGCAGAATGGATGAACAGCAGGTCATAAGAGAATTGAAAAGAGAGCCTCCAAGGGTATATTGCTTATGGTTAATATATAGCCACTATGTGAAAAAAGTATCAACTTGAGGAAAGAGAAGTCTGCAATGAATTTCGTCTTCTTTCTTTAGAGATGTTCTGAGTTGTTGGAAGAGGTCTAGCAGAGAAAGAAAGTATAGATCTCCGAAGAAGGTCTGGCTCCCAGTTTGACATAGGTGAAATCCTCTTCTTACAGCACCCTTGGTATACTTGACTTCTCTCTTGCCCAGGAATGTCAGGCAGATTGAAGATTTTCTCAGAGATGGAAGGCTCTCCTGGCACCAGCCTCTACCTGAGGGAGGACCTTGCTAGGGCTCTGTTTGTTGACTCAGAGTGGTCAGGCATTGGCATCCCCTACTATGCAAATGTTTCTTTCAGGGTTCAGCCCACATGGCACATTGAGTCCTAGAACACACACATACACACACAAAACTCCTCGTTTTGCACACTTGGGGAAATACTTTGGAGAACTTGAGCCTGTCTCTCAAGTCCCACCAGCAGATGTCTCTCCTGTGTCTAAAGGACAGACTCCTCTCCTAGGCATGAATCTGGAGCCAACTTGGGTCTTGATCTAATTTGACCCTCTCTACAGTTCTTGGTCAGGGAGTCAGTACTTTGCCCTGTGCATGCTGTTCTGCTTTTAAAGACGTTCTCCTAAATAAGGCCGTGGAAAAATGAGATGTGTTTTAAAGTTATTTTTAAATATGTCTAACTGGAAAAGACAACTTTCCTTCATTTTCAAGTGACAACATAATGCAATAATTTCAGAAGGTTTTGCCACAAAACATTCTCTGCAAAAGAACTATGTGTACAAGACTTATTTCTGAGCATATTTTCAATGTTGTGACTCTGGGTAGGCCTAAAATATAAATCTGATTAAGCGGTTCCTCTGCTTAAAACTTGTCTGGCTTCTTTATTGCTCAAAGTTAATAATCAGAAGTTAATTAACAATAATGTTGTAATAAGGAATAATAATATTTAGTGGAATATATGATATAACAATATTATTAGGTTAATTTTATGGATTTTCTGATGCCTGTGATATTTGTCATCTTTTAAAAATTATAGTTTGTTAGACTTACTTCTCTTATTCTAAATAAATTAACTTTTCTATGAAAATTTTATTATTTAAAAAATGAATACAAAATATTTCCTAAATAAAAACACTCCTTTTGTATTATTTTTACTGGAGTGGAATCTCTAAATGCATTCAGGTCCCACAAAACCTGGATCCTCCTTGGCCCTACTTCAATCAGAATTTGCTTAGAGTGATCTGGACATCTGCATTCCTTGCTAGGAAAATGTTCTTTTGAGGATGCAGTTCACAGAGCACACAGAGACCTAGAACACATACATATACACACAATATCCTTCATTTTTTACTTCTGGGTAAGCACTGTGACTATCCATGACTATAAGCATCTGGGAAAACTAAAGTAGGGGAGAGAAAAAGGCCAAGGTAAGAAGGTTCCTTATGTATCTTTCATTGAGAGAGGAAATTGCTATGGGGTTCGTGGAAGGATGCTTTAACCTGAGTTTGTTTTCTTTGGGGATTCTTGGGAATCACTTTTTGAACATGATCTTATGATCCTGTGTCCAAACCATGAGCAACCTTGGGCTTCCCTGTGAATCATATACCTGTGTATGTTTCAGACCCAGGTCCATGCCCCCGATGGTCCTGTCCCACCACCAAGCCTCCACATCCTCTTGTAGGATGCTGTCCATCCTTCTCAAGGCCAAGCTGGCTTGTCCCCTCTACCTAGCTTCAGAACCAGTTCCATGTAAGGCTGTGGAAAAGACAAATACTTCCAGGTTCAGAGCCTGACAAATCATGGTTTACTGTGGTGGGTTCATCTTTTTAGAAGATTTTAAATCCTTCCATCGCACAGCTGAGCACAAAGGCATAACTGCAAGCCCTCACCACCCACTCCCAACCCCCTCACCCCCGCTAAAAATTTAGGAAGAGTTATTTTGGGTGATATCAGTCTTCTGAAAAAAATCAACTTTCTCTAACCAATAATTTGAATGTAAGTGGCTGAAATGCTGAACCTGAGGGTAGTCAGGAGTGCATATGACTGTACTAGCCTTGTCTAAAATCCAGACCTGGTCAGTTGTGTCTTCCCAGCCAATACAATGGGATTGACTGAATAAAGTCTAGAAAATGAGAAGCTAACGAAGTGCAATTTTTCAGAGCATCTCTAGCACTGTCTAGAGAAGCAGCACCCTGACTGGTCTTTGGGCCCATTTCCATCTGCTCAACAAGGATAGAGAAATTGTACTACGTGGTTGGATGGATGAGCAAATTGGGCTTACCCCTTGCTTATTCCATGCTTGTTAAGCCAAACTTCTTCTTCTGTTTTTTTTTTTTTAAGATGTTATTTATTTATTTGACAGAGGGAGACACAGCAAAAGAGGGAACACAGGCAGAAGGAGTGGGAAAGGGAGAAGTGGGCTTCCCGTCGAGCAGGGAGTCCAATGTGGGGATCCATCCCAGGACCCTGAAACCATGGCCTGAGTCAAAGGCAGATGCCCAATGACTGAGCCATCCAGGTGCCCCTCAAGCCAAACTTCTTTTTCTAATCTTGTTTTCTCCATAATTCTCCTCCTTAAAAAGGCCAACTATGGAAAGCTGGCAATTAAAGCCCTTGGCAGTTATATTTTTATATATAATTAATAAATTGGCATTCTCCCAAGCCTGAGCACCAAGCCTGAGACCACGTGGAATTTCAGGATTGTGGAGCAGATTCTGGATGGCCTGTAGTCTCCTCATTAGACAGTACCTCCAAGGTGGCAAGATCTGAGTACCTGCTGTATTTTCTAGGGAGCTCTTTATTTTCCTCTTCTAAAAATGTAAGAAAGCAAAACTTTAGTGTGTTTTAAATCTGTTGAAATTCTGGTTAGTTGGGATTTGGCTCACAGGTATAACTATATTCATGTTCTAAATGTTCTTCATTCATCCATTCATTCAATTATACATGTAACAAACCACTACTGATTACCGCTCGGTTCCAGCCATTGTATTAGCTGGTGGGAATATAATGGTGAATACAGCACAATCCTTGTCCTCTAAGGGCTCTCAGTCCAGTTGGAAAGGCACATATTTTAAACACATAATCACATAATATGTTAAGTACTGTGGTGGAGTTATAGAAAAAAATGTGGAATAGGAATTCTTATTTGTTCACATAACAAAGTCAGAGAAGGCTTCTCATAGGTAGTAATATTTGAGCAGAGTCTCTAGGTTGTCCAGGAGTTTGCCAGGAAGATGAAATAATTGGAAATTCTCCAACAGAATAAAGAATATCTTCAAATAAGTAGTTCAGTCAGGATGGAATTTAAGTACATGTACATGTGGGTTGGGAAGTGGAGAAAAGAAAGATGAAGTTGGAAAAATAGGCAGATGTCAAGCAAATGGTTTTGTATATTAAGCTAAGGAATTTATATTTTTATCCTGTACACTAGAATAGGAGTCCTTGATCTATCTGTCAGGGAATGACATGGATCACATCACATTTGCTTGATTATAGAGGATGGCTTGGATGGGAATGGGCACAGCAGCAGAAAGACTGGTTGGGAGACGTTTTCCCGGAAACAGACTTCAAAAAAAGTTAAGGCAGGAGAAATGTCTGAGCTAAGATAATTACCACATTTCTGACTTGAGTGGATGGTGTGTCCTCAACCTCAATGGGGAGACCCCTTATGGGGAGATGCAAGATGTGTTTTGTATGTGTTGACTTGGAGCTGTCCAGACATAGATGTTCAGTTGGTGGCTGGAAGTAAGAGTTTGAAAGGGACATCCAGGCTGGAAATAAATGTCTGAGGATTAAAGAATGGGTAGTAAGTGAAGCCACAGGAATAGATGAGGTTGCCCAAGAAGATCTAATAAAGGAAGAAGAGAACTGGACCAGAGGTGGCACTCTGGAGAACTTTAACATTTAAGGGAAGAACTGAAGAATGAAGGAAGTGAGAAGAGGCCAATTGAAGATTTGTTTTGGAATGTTCTCATGTTAAATTGTCTTGTTGATAATTACCAGGACTATTCTTCCTTGACTTTTTCTTTCTCCTCTCCTCCCCTCCCCTTCATCTTCTCCTCCACCATCACCTTTTCTTTTTCGTCTTCTTTTTCCCCCTCCTCCTCTCCCTCATCTTCTCCTTCTTCCTCCCTCTCTCCCTCCTCTTCTCTCCCCCTTTCCTTGATGCTTCCATCCCTCCTCATTTATCTTCTTCTTCCTTATTTTTTTAAATGTTTATTTAAACATATAATGTAACCCCACCACCCTCTCCCAACACCTCTCCCCACCCACTCCCCTCAGTTTGTTTTATGACATTAAGAGTCTCTTCTGGTTTGTCTCCCTCCTGATCCCATCTTGTTTCATTTATTCTTTTCCTACCCCCTTAACCCCCACCCCCATTGCATCTCCACTTCCTCATATCAGGGAGATCATATGATAGTTGTCTTTCTCCGATTGACTTATTTCGCTAAGCATAATACCCTCTAGTTCCATCCATGTCGTCGCAAATGGCAAGATTTCATTTCTTTTGATGGCTGCATAGTATTCCATTGTATATATATACCACATCTTCTTTATCCATTCATCTGTTGATGGACATCTAGGTTCTTTCCTATAACTTGGCTATTGTGGAATGCAAGCTGGTGCAACCACTCTGGAAAACAGCATGGAGGTTCCTCAAAAAATTGAAAATAGAGCTACCTTATGACCTAGCAATTGCACTACTGGGTATTTACCCTAAAGATACAAACGTAGTGATCCGAAGGGGCACGTGCACCCGGATGTTTATAGCAGGAATCTTCTTCTTCCTTCTTAACACTTAACTCTTCCAAAATAAAATCAAGGGACACCAAAGCAGCATTTCTTTTACCTAGCACATTTTTCTCCTTACCCAATCTCAGAACCTTAATACAGACAAAGCACCATTTACTGTTATGTAACTGCTACATAACAGCGAAAAGTAAGAAAAACTAACATTATTGAGCACTTATTAGGTCCCAAGAATTATCTCACTTGAATCTCTCACAGTCCTGTGGGAGAACTACTCTAATTATCCTCATTTTAAAGAGGATGAACAGAGGCTCAGAGAGCTTACATGGCTTGCCAAAAATCACACAACCAGATGTGGTGGTCAGGATTCAAACCTATGTCCATGTGCCTAAGTCCTACATTATATTTCCCTTCCCCATTTTCCTATTACTTGCTCCTCTTGTCAATCCTAGTGCTGCGATGTTCTACCCCTTTGTACCCAAAATCTCCCTGAATCCTTCAGATCTTCAGGTCTTCACTCCTATTAGCCTGGGGAAAAAGTTCCTTTCTGAGTCTCTTTCCAGCAGCTTCAG
The DNA here is from genome assembly GCA_003697995.1 of Taxidea taxus jeffersonii. NCBI lineage: Eukaryota > Metazoa > Chordata > Mammalia > Carnivora > Mustelidae > Taxidea > Taxidea taxus. Next base: position 21,770 of record RCUC01085501.1, read on the forward strand.
TAAGACTTGTTGGCTTCTGGGTCTGTTCCAATTTTTTCTGTCTCCAGTCCCCTGAATGATTTTGAATCTCTCTTGTGATGGTTGATTATACCACCAGAGGCAGGTGACCTCATTCCTGAATAAAAATAGTACTAGCAAACACTTGTCCTTAGTATGTATCAGGCATGTACTAGCTCATTTTCACCTTACGGCAGACTGCAGGTCATCTACAGGGCTTGTTGTACTCACCACAATGTCTTTGCATCTCAACTTGGCCCTGGCTGGCCTTCCAGGACTCTCACATGGGGTCGACTCCCTATTCTGATGGGTCTATGGCTAGGTCCCAGCTGGTCCCCCTCCTGCTGGCAGCTGAAACCTTCTCTCTGGCTAGGCCTGCCTGCTTAACCCCCAAGAATGTGATCTCTATTCCCTAGGACTTTTGCCCCCGACTTCTACTGCTTTTGAAAATAAACACCCCCAAGTCTGCCTTAATAACTTGCTGACAATGCTATAGAGTGTCTTGCTGCCATAGACAGAGTAATAAACAGAGACAGCATCTTCTGGCATGGACTGTGAGGGAGGTAGGACTGTCTTGGTAAACCTATCATCCTGATTTTCTGGAGGCAGACATTTCTGGGCTAGTTGATTTTTATTTGCTTGATTTCTCTGGCTCTAATAAACTGAGTAACCTCCCAGTGTTCTCATGACCTGTACGGGGTTGGCAAATAAGGCCTATCTCTCAAGCTCCCAGGTCCATGCCTCCAAAACTGGAGGATCCCATCTTAGGGAGACACAGAAGTGGGCTGGGGGTTTGCACACCACAGGATTCGTGTATTCATCTGCATCTGCTGTACTCCACAGCAGAAACAAAGTCCCTGTTTATGGAGTAGAACACAAATTCATGTTAATTTTTAAGATTAAATGAGACTTTAGGATTTCTACCTGCTACAGACTGGATTCCCGGGGACCCGTATCACTTCTCTGAGGGCAGAGAACTTTGGTGGAAAACTTTGTGAGGCTCTGGCCTGAGGTGAGGCAAGCAAAAAAGGCCAGTCCTTGTCAGGTACCCAATATATTCTCCCTCCCTTATTTCCTCCCTCCCTCCCTCTTTTCCTTGTCTCCATCCTGCTTTATCTTTCCCTCATCCCTCCTTCCCTCTCACTTCCTCTGTCCCTCCTTCCCTTCCTCCTTTCTTTCTTTTCTTCTTTGTCTCAGGCTCTAGCTCTCTTTTTTGTCTTAATGAAATGCTCTCTTTACTGGGGACAGTTTGTCACTCTCATTTTCCAAGCTGAAATTAGTTTGGGAATTATATAACTATCAAAGACTCAAAATTCAATAGCCTGAAGTGACCACAGAAGTCTAACCCTTCCACCTCTTAGGTAAGCAATGGGACGTGACTCAATCAAGGTCACGTGGATGGTTAAGGGCAGAGTAAGACTAGACCTCAGGGCTCTGGACTTCTGTTCCAGTGCTTGCAGTGAGTAGGGAGAATTGTCAAAGACACTTTCAACCAAGGCACCAGCTCTCATTTCATGAACAGGTTGTGGGATTTGCAGATTGTGTGTTGTTGGTGCTGCTGTAAGAGCAAGATTGTGGTGATGATAGGAGGTGTCTGTTCCAGATTAGTAATACAACAGCTCTTCTGGAAATGCAGGGCTGGAGCGTGACTCTTGCCAAACTGTAGCAACCAGTGCCCAGGAATCCAGATCCAGCCAAAGCAGGGCCAGCTGCTCCAGGGGAAGGAACAATGTGTTCTTTCCCTGCCCATCTGGGGAGCTGGGCATGTCCCCAGGCAGTTCACTGTTAGTTACCACAGCTGCTCCCACAAGGGAGGACACTGTGGGTACCTTCACATTTTTGCATCCGCGTACTTCTTGGCAAATGGCTCAATTATTTTTCTCAATGGTTACATTGTACATTGATAAAAAATGCATTTTTTTAACTCTATAAGCAAGTGCTGATCTCTTCCTTTAGATAAGCTATTGCTATGTAAACCCACAGGCCCAGAAGGATCCAGAAAATACATGGGCAAGATAATTTTGTATCCTATCTTTTCTTTCACAAACTGAGAATTACTCCAAGACAAGTTTTGTGAGAGGAGCTTAGAACCAGCAAACCGAAGACATGATCCCTGTTCTCCAGAATCTGACCCTCACAATTAATTATATTCATTTCTTATTGGGGCTGTAACAAATTGCCACAAACTTAGCTGCTTAAACAGCACATTTTATCGCCTTGCAGTTCTGGAGGTCATAAGTCCAAAATAGCTCTCATTGGATTACAATCAAGGAGCTGGCAGGGCTGTGTTCCTTCTGTAGTCTCTAGGGGAGAATCTGTTTTCTTGCCTTTTCCAGCTTCTAAAGGCTGCCCACATTCCTTGGCTGGTGGCCCCTTCCTCTGTCTTCAGAGATAGCAGTGGCCAGTCACATCTTTCTCCCATCGCCATTTTTCTGGTTCTCACTCTTCTGCCTTCTTCTTCCAGTTGTAAGGACACTTGTGATTACATTGGGCCCAACTGGGCAATCCAGGATTACCTCATCCTAAAGTCAGCTGATTAGCAAACTTAACCCCACCCCTTGCTATATAACATAACCTAATTATAGGTTCTGGGGATTAGGATGTGGCCATCTTTGGGGGGTCATTTTTATGAGATTTAGACATGTTCATAGTTGAGCATTAAACATTAAGATTGGTGCCCTGATTGACAGAAGGGGAGGCAACTGCGGGAGTATGTCAGAGAGCCAAATCCAGTTTGGCAGCAGGGAGGGAGTCCTCCTTGAAAAGGTGAAATTTGAGTTCAGATTTCTAGCTTGTGTGAGAGTCCGGCCATGAGAGGGGGGAGAAAGCATCCTAAGAAAAGGGAAAAGGGTACAGGAGAAGCAAGGGTATGGCAGTGTGTCAAGGAATGAAACTGCTGCAGTACAGGATCTGGGGAAGAAAGTGGGGACAATATAAAAGACTGGAAAAGCTGTGCCCTGGAAAGTCCTCACAGGGAATAGATGGCACTCTCAAAGGGGCAATGGAAGGGACCTTTTACAAAGTTTTGAATGAGGGGTCCTTTGACAATTTCTGCACTGGATTAAGGGAAAGCAACAAAGGGTGATAAAGTGCCCTAGGGCTAGCCCCAGTCAGAGGTGTTACCACTCCTAGGCCTGGGGACGATGGGAAGGAGTCACTGAGAGATGGTGAAAGTTATGACTGTAGGAGAAAACTACCTCCTAAAAAAAGAGAGAGAGAGAATAAAAACATAGCTGTGGCCAAACTATAGCCAGCGGGGAGTGAGTCAGAGGCACACAAACTCTCATGTCTTTGTCTTCCCAACTTTCAATCTGTTGCTCTTGCCCTTAATTGGCAAACTCAGCCAGAAGCCAGAAGACAAGGAGGTTGGTGGCCATGGTCTGGTGGACACAGACTTTGAGCCCCCTATGATTCACAAGAGAGTGGATCTGGAGGGGAAACTGCAGGGACCAGACAGGAGGGACTTTATATGTTATGAATAAAGAATCTGAATCTTATACTGAAGGCCACAGGGAGCCCTCGGAGGTATTATAACCAGGCTCTTTGAACCTTTCTGTCAGTCTGTTTACCATCCCATTTCCTATACTATCTTCATCCCATAACTTTATCTAGTCGCCATCTTGACTTTATCCCATTCCTCACAGCCTTATATACTCTTTGTCAGCAAAAGTGTTAATGCCAATAATGCCTTCATGCGCTACCTCTTTCACATAACGTTCAGGTTTATGGGGAGCCTTCAGTGCCTGGATCATTTATAATGCCATAATTATGTTGTGTCATAAACTGATTCCAAACTCTGAGGCTCAAAAAAAAAAAAAGTATTTATTTACCTCAGAAGTCTAGAGTTTGGCGATTTAGCCTGGAAATTTTTCTGGTCTCATTTAGGCTTGCTCTCATACGGGGCCATGTAGCCGACTGGCTGAGGACTCACGTCTCTGGGGATTGGCTGGTAATCAAATGGTTTTTGATGCAGTTCATCTCCCCGTGTTTCTCCTACCTCTCTGGTAGGCTAGCCTAAGCCGGTTTTAAGTAAAATAACTGAGATCAAGAGCTCAGGCTCTTGACCAAGCTTCTGCTTCTGTTACGACTACCACCATTCTATTGGTCAAAGTAAATCATGTGACCAAATAGACCCCGCCTCTTGATGGGAGAAACTGCAGTCACATGGTAAATGACATGGGTAGAGGAGCAGAGAAAGAACTGGCACCTTAATGCCATCAAACTGTTAATCATCGTTGGATGTCAGGGTGCCTTATTTATCAAATTACTTATTTATTGTCAGAATATTCCACTAAAATGTAAGTGCTGACAGGTCACAGTCCTGTGCTGCACCTGCGGAGTATCTCTATGCCCGAGGGGCTGTGGAGTATTTCCGGTGACTCTTATGTGCCCAGTAAATTTTCACTGGATCCATAAGTGAATGCCCGGGGCTCACATGGGAATTATTTGGAGAATGTTCTTTAGAGACCTATTCTAGTTCGCCAAGTCCCCACGAACAGATAATTGTCCTTAAAAATAAGTGAGCACAAATATGGTTTCCTCCTGCACATTGAGGCCTGCTACCTTGCAGTTTTACTTTCTCTCTTTCAGATTTTGATCAAGCTGGGTGAACCCCATCAAAGGCATGAGGTATAAGGAGATGAGTCGTCCATCAGTCAAGGCCTTGTGTTACTTGGTCACTCTCAGGGGCTGGGGAGCTGGCTTAGTTGCACAGTTTGAACAGATGACATCATTGAACTGAAGGGTGTGATGCCCCTTTACAGCCTGAATTGTGCTCCCCCTTAATTTGTATGTTAAAGTCCTACTCTCCAGTACCTCAGAATGTGGTTGTATTTGGAGATAGGGTCTTCAGAGGTAATTAAGGTGACATTATATGAGTGGGTCCTAATAGAATGTGACTGTGTTCTTATAAGAAGAGGAGATCAGAACACAGACACACACAGATGAAAGACCACATGAAGATACAGAGAGACATGGCCATTTACAAACCAAGAAGAGAAATGTCAGAAGAAACCCATTCTCTGTCATCTCGTTGTCAGACTTCTGGGCTCCGGAATTGTGAGAAAATAAAGTTCTATTGTTCAGTAGTGGTACTTGGTATGATAGACCTAGCAAACTAACATATCCCTCTTTTTAAAAAGATTTATTTATTTATTTATTCATTTGTGTGTGTGTGTGAGAGAGAGAGAGAGCAAGGGGAGGGGTTGAAGGGAGGGAGAGCATTTTAAGCAGACTCCCTGTTGAGTGTGGAGCCAGACATGGGGCTCAATCCCAGGACCCTGAGATCATGACCTGAGCTGAAACCAAGAGTTGGATGCTTAACTGAGCCACCCAGGTGCTCCACACATCCCCTTTTTGAAAAGGGGCCAGCCAGAGGGAGACCAATTTGGATGAACACTGAACTTCACTGTTAACATTGATTCAGAGGGATCCAAGCTGACTGCTGGGGAGAAGTTTGCTCACAGATGAAGCTCTGTGAATTGAAAAGCTCATAGGACACCTTCAGAGTGGCCAGCGCAGACTGGAGACAGATGGTGCTGTGGCCTTTTCACGTGGCCTTCCCTGGGGCTTTGCAAGCAGTTCTAATGTGTTCCTTGCAGGCTGATGCTAAATTCCACTCATTAGCAAGTTTCCCAGTGGCTTGATTTTATTGGTTCCTCAGGAGTTCCTCTCTTGCTTTTCAGGCCTCCAGTCATCTAAAATGTGGTGTCTTCAGCAAATTCACCCACCTCATTATGTGTGATCCCTCTTTTAGGCCGTTTAGCCCTTCTCTCAGCTCCTAATAAATAAATAACTGATTCTAAGACTGAAACCCAAGAGGCCATACATTTAATTGCTTTCCATGCTGAGAAAGAATCATTTATTAGGGCTGTGCAAAGCGCTGTGTTTGAAAACTCCAAACCACATGAAACGCCACAAGTTGGGAGCCAGAGCCTAATGGAGAAACAGCCAAGTTTCATCTGAACTTTGTTAGGCCTCATGACCTTTTACAAAACCTCAAAGCAAACATAATTCCGTCCCTGGATAGGCTCAAACTCTGAGTCTCGTCCTGTCATTTGTTCGGTTTTGTAGCAACTGCTTATATCACAAATCCCCACTTGTGGTTAAAACAACAACAACAACAACAACAATAACAACAACAAATGATCCATGAGGTGGTTTCAACCCAGTGTGATGTTCTGTTTTATTGTTGTTTTGTAACATGTCTATTAATTGTGAAATTTAAAACTCCTTTGGAAAGCTAACTCTATTGAACAATTTGTGGGTTTAGAATTGCCAGGTAAATTGGGGTTGAGAGATTTAAATGAAATTCTATATGAAATTATTGTGAATAGGACTGGAATAATGAAAGAAGGAATAGATGGTGTAAGAGGAGGGATGCCAGAGGAGACTAATTCTGTTTTGTTTGAAAGATGAAAGATTTGGTGCTGAGGCATGGTCTGCATAGAGGGTACTTGGTGAGAGTTTGTTTCTGACCTCTTCAACACATGTAATCTGTAGTTTCCTCTTGTCCTGAACTTAATCCCAAGCTCCCTGATAGGAATTTCACAGCCATTTCTGTATCATCAAATATCCATCTGGGCCGGCTGGACTGCTGCCTGGCTGAGTTAGAATGGGCCTGACAGCAAATGCTGCTCTAAGAAGGAGGCCAGCCTGGGGCTTATCTTGTTACAGCTAGACAGAGAAAGAGCAAGGATGTGGTAGACAGGGAGCATACAGACTTTGAATCAGACACATCCACTGGGTTGGGGCAGGTGCTTGGGGTGGAGGCAGACCCAAGAGTGGATAACAGAAGTTTGGTTGTATAGACTGAACACATTACCTGTAGATGATGGTGGTATCTTAGGCAAACAGAAATGGACCAGAGCAAAAATATGTTCTTCTTCTGACAGGTGGAGCCTTGTGTTGGACAGCTATTTTAGTGGTCAGCCCAAGTTGGCCTGGAGGAGGCAGCTGCCTCCACCATGGGACGGAGTTTGGGTGCAGATTCTGATCAGTATGTGTTAAGAATTAGTTTGGGTAGGAAAAGATGGTAACCATAGTGATGTTGGAATAGCAGGAACAAGAGTGGATTCATCCTGGTTTCAGGATGGGAACTTGGTTCTAATAGCTAGCAGATGCCCACCGATTACATGGAATCTCAAAATCAGGTAAGTGGATGCTGACTCATTTATGACTTAGACACAGAACTACTTAACATACTTCTTTTCTCCCTTTCATCCTCCTCCCCCAACTATGTTGTACCACAGATGTGACCAGAAAGGGTGCACTGGGCAGGGGGCAAGGGAAGGAGATGAGGTTACAGAAGGAGGGGATCTATATCAGGTAGGACCTTACAGGCCACTATATGAACTTGTGAGATAAGGGGGCTCCAGCCATTTCACTCACTGCCTGATCTTCTCTGCTTCAAGGTCCCCAGGCCCAAGACAAGTCCAAACAGGACCAATGAATTTGGATTAGACATCTTTTGCTATGTTCAAGGTGATATGTAAACCAAATCCAAAGTATCTGCATTGGCAACCTTTTTGTAGATATTCATCCCATTCTCAACAGCAACTACTTGCATTTGCTAAGGTTAAAGGTTATGTGATTTTTTCATCTTTTTTCTCAAACATTTTATTTGGCTCAGGTCAGATCCCAGGGTCCTGGGATCTAGCTCCACATCTAGGCTACCTGCTCAGCAGGGAGCCTGCTTCTCCCTCTCTCTGCCTCTTCCCTGGCTTGCACACCCTAACTTTTTTTCTCTTTCTCTTGCTCACTCTCAAATAAATAAAAAAATCTTTTTTCTCAACGTTTATTTATTTGAGAGAGAGTATGTGCATGCACGTGCGAGCAGGGGCTGGGGTTGGGAGGTGGGGCAGAGGGAGAGGGACAAGCAGATGTCTCTCTGAGAGTGAAGGCCTACAACTACCAGACCATGACCTGAGCCTAGGTCAGATGCTTAACCATGTAACCAGTGGCACCCATTCAGGTGCTTATGTAATTCTACATCAGTCCCACCAAAAGGAACAATTTTGACCCTGCTAATTTTTGGTTTGTATATTTACCACATAGATATTTTCTTTCTTTCTTTTTTTTTAAGATTTTATTTATTTGATAGAGAGAGATCACAAGTAGGCAGAGAGGCAGGCAGAGAGAGTGAGAGGGAGGCAGGCTCTCTGCTGAGCAGAGAGCCCAATTCGGGACTCGATCCCAGGACCCTGAGATCATGACCTGAGCTGAAGGCAGCGGCCTAACCCACTGAGCCACCCAGGCACCCAATATTTTATTTCTTTTTATGAACACAAATATTTAATAAGAATCACACCAAAATTGATGGATTTTTATTGAAAAGTTTTTTTTTGTAGGCTCAGCCTCTGTTAAATCAAATCAATTCATTTCTCTGATAACATTTCTATAAACAGTTAAACCATTTTTATTTTTTATTTGTTTGAACAAAAAAAACTGTCATTAGGATCAATTAATTTTTTGGTGTGATTCATTTATTTGGACTCAACTTTTACCTAGTTGTGCATTTTGTGATTGAGTTTTTGTTTTGCTGAAATTATTTCTACCAAGCTTGTTTCTCAGGTCAAATTTGATAAATATGCTAATATGCTAAATTTGATTCCTCCGTTCACTCTCAGCTAATACGCCTTTTAAATCATGTGCAATTTTAGATACTGTTGGTTTTGTTTTGAATAATTATTTCTGCTAAGCCTGTTTCCTATGTTTATTGTTCAGGTTTTCATCTATGACAAATTTTACCACATACAGTCTTAGCCAATGTTAGCTTTACTCTGTGTTATTTTTTTCCAGTAAATGTTCAATAAAAAATTAGATAAAGGGCTGCTATTTGTTAAGGCTTTATTGGAGCAATGGGCCAAAAGCACAATCCTAGGCATTGGGTGCAGGGCAGAGTCTAAAATGGGATCAAAATGCCTTGTCCCTGGCCCACCCCACTTCTCACCAGCCTACTATACAAGCCCATTAACCCCTTGTATGAAGTAAGGCCTGTCAGGAAGATCTCTTGTTAGCTCTTTGATATACATGCTAATTTCATTAATATGGAGTGGTGGGCGGGGGGACTGGGAAGGATGAGTCTAAAAAACAAGTGACTACTTCATTATGACAAAATTCCAGAAGAAAGCAAAAATTTGCATATCCCTGTGACAATAACTTTCGGTTCAAGATTGTTGTTCACTGGTTCCATAGCTGCTGATAAGCATCTCTTTAATTTATCACAAAACTTTATGAGAAGCCTAAGAACTTAATAGAGTAGAAAAGAGACTGTGAGCTCTTTAGGGAAAGTCTAGAATTGCAGAATTGGGGTAAAGTGAAGACTGACCTGACTGATCTACATGTGAAAAACAGAGCCTGTAAATTATACTGGAAAGAACAGGAATGTGAGGCCAGAAGACTGCTTTCTGGTCCCTGAGAGTCTTTTTGCTATCTTGGGAGACTTGGGGCCATATACTTGGCAGACTTGACTCTATTTCCTCATCTACAAGGCCCTGAATATCTTTTAGAGTAGTTGTAAAGTTTAAGAAGGATGTACTCTGACTAACCTCAAAGGTAAAGTAAACGGCCATTCTTACTGAATAGTGGTCAAAAAATCAACTTTTCAAAAGAAAGCTTCTTTTCCTGACCTGTCCTGTTCTCTTCTCTCCCCTCCGTGCCTTCCATCCCCCACCCTTCCTTCTTTCCCTCCTCCCTCAGCTGGCCACACCAAATAGTCTTAGAATGGGGGCTGACCACAGCAAAAAGAACAATCTAATTAATTAATTAGTTAATTAATTTTAGTGAATTAAAAATTCTCCTTGTAGAAGAATTTAAAATTAAAAGGTTTCCTTGTGGGCTTGAGCAAGTAAGTTATTAATTATTGATTCAATTTCTCTGATATAGGCTTACTCGGATAGTTGGTTTCTTCTTGTGTAAGTTTTGACAGATTTGTGTTTCAAGAAATTGGTCATTCACCTAAGTTTTCAAATTTCTGAGCATAGAGTTCATAGTATTTTTTTCAATTGTCCTTTTAATTTCCATGGGATCTGTAGTGATGCTCCATCTTTCATTTCTGGTGCTAATAATTTGTGTCTTCTTTTTCTTATCTAGCCTGGCTAAAAGCCTATCAATTTTTCTGATCTTTTCAAGGAATCAGCTTTTGGTTTCGTTGATTGTGTCTACTTTTTAATAAGTATTAGGTAGTAGTTCTTCCTTTCTTTCTAAATCAGTCTTAAATTCTTTTAAAGCCCACACTTAGTGTGAATTTAGCACTTGTATTTTTGTTGGCAAACACATGCAGAAACCTGCCTGCAATGTACACTTGTATAGTTCTCATATACACAAATGATTCAGGGGTCACACTGTGAATTTAAATACTCATCTCCTAATCCCTAAGGTACCAGCTTTTAAGTTGGCTATAGTATTTAATTAATCATTGTAATATCCCTTATTTAGAGTTTAAATATTTTTTTTTTCTGGCTAAGAGCCAGTGTAAGAGATGTGACCAAAGTGTGCCTTGTCATGAATGCAGGTGTCTAAAATACACATCACATTTCCAACAGGAGACTTAGCTCACATACTGATCATTTCTGCCACATCAGTCTGTACTTTTTAAGACTCGAGAAAAAATACTAGGAGTATGTTGTGTGCTGTTTGGTACCTGATTATTGCACTAATAATGTTTCAAGTATGTCATTTATCACAGAAGTAATTAGGAAAAACTTATATGCCACCGAATTTCCTGAAATCTATTAAGTAATCATAGAGTAACTGATTTTTCTCTCCCAAAAAGGGCCCTTAGAGATCACTTAATTCAATCTTCTTCTGTTATGTTGAAGAGAACGGTGTCAGAGGAGTAAGTGATGGGCTCCAGATCACAGAACCGAAGCCTGGCCAGAGTTCCCCCACTGCTCAGCGCCACTTTCTAAAGCAGCTCTGAGTAATTTTTGTTCATTGTAACTCACCCCTCCCTGTGTATGCTGTTGTGTCTGACAGAAGGATGGGGTTTCCAGGGTTTGCATCTCACTTGCACCCCTAGAGGAGGGCCTGGGGTAGCCATTCCTCTAGAATATGTGCCACATCCAGCCTGTCTTTCTTCATAAGGAACGTTCTTGGTACTGAATTCTTCCATGCCCACTTGGTTCTTACACATTGGTAGTTTTACAGTGCTGCTGGAAAGGACTACTGAACTCCATTCCCAGAAGATTCTAGCTCTTCAGAAGGAATTGTGCCCAGGCCAACTTGTCCATTCAATATTGGTTGGTGTTTTTTAAAATGGACTATTGAGGCCTTTCCTAAGTGAGGCCTCACTTTGGCCTGAGCTCGTTTCTTACTCCCTGTCTCAAATCATATATCACACTGCAGTGTTAATGTGGCGACAGGTACCACATCTGCAACTTTGCTGGAGCCTACCTAGAGAAAAGCTAAACTCCATGCAGCCCTACTCATCTTCCCTTTCATTTAACTACCAGAACTGAAGAATATAGCAAAAGAAGCTCTCCTTTAAGAATTGCCCTTGCTAGGAGTCATCTGTGATATCTTGTTCTGACTCTTTTGTTAGAAACTTTCTGAACAGAGGAATCATAGACCAGCAAACTTCAGGAGGTATTTTCTGAACATGATTCCTGGGCATGCTTTACCAACTTACTCCAAATACTCACTGGGCCAATGGGGTTCAGCTTCTGAGTTCTCATTCTGTAATTAGCAATGCCAAACTTCTGCTTGTGTCCTATTCATTGCTGTGACTGTCCATTTTTGTGGAACAATGACTCCTCAATGCCTAATTCCATAATTTCCTCTGCTGTAAATAACTAGAAAGGAGAAGAATAAAAAAAAATATACCAAGGCTGTTTGTTTTGACCAAATTGGCAATTAATTAATTCCATGTACTGGAAGTTGCAATCAACATCTGCAGTAAGAGCAGCATCTTCTGGATGAACAGAAGAAATGAAAAGAAAAGGATGGAGAAAGGGTCTGACATCTTAGTGCACAGGGTTCATGGCTGTGTATCCAGGGACTGATGTTTATTTCCAGGTCTGTGTGAGCAACTCTCAGAGAGTAAGAGCTAACCAGCATCTGTGTACTGAGCAGAGGAGGAAGGCTTTAATTACATGTGTCCAAATGGAAGCTGAAGAAGGCAGTCTCAGCACCTGCTCGATTCAGAAGGAGTGGGACAAAGAGTGACTAACCTCCTGTTCATGTGTATGCCTTTCAAGATAACTACATTTCTAGCAGGAGTTCTTTGAACGTGAAAGAATCTCCAAGACTGGATTCCTTTCCCATAGTATGTATGCATGAGGGTGACACTGAAATAGAATTAATAATGGAGGCTGAAATGGCAAGGCAAGGATATTTAAGAGCAGCTATGTCAAAGCTGGAATGTGGCTATCTATGGGACTACCGCACTCCCTCCCACTAGGTGCATCCCTCTGGAGGAAATTTCTCTTTTTACTTTTTACTAATAATATCAGTTGCCACACACACACACACACACACACACCTCTTCTCATTACAGGGATGCTCATTCTTGTGGGTCCTGGGAGTCATTACATGAACACTCATTCTCATTGTCTCCATGCTCATTACTGGGACACTCATTCTCTCATTCTCATGGTTTCATTTGGGGCAGGGATGGTAATTCCCCAGTCTTCTTGGTGAGCCCTACTCAGGCCATGTGGTGGCCTTATGCTCTCCATCCTTGTGCAGCAGCTGCTGTGTCACAGTGCACAGTTCTTCATAGGAACGTGACTTGTTTTTCTTTCGTTTATTTTACTTCCTATATTCTTCCTTAAATGAACAAAATCTTGGCAAATGGCCTATCTTAAAAAAAAAAAGCTGTTCTGGTTTCCATTTCTAAGAGAATTTTGGCAGCAAAATCCACAGTGCTGGATATTTTACTGCATTTATCAATCAAGCCCTGCATATGGAAACTGTCCTATCTAGATAAACCCTTAGAGCAGTCAGTGTTCACAAGAAGCCATTTTGAATGAAGAATTTTCTAACTCCAAGTGGAGCAAAAAAGAAAACTATAAGAAGTGAACCAGGAAAAGTGTGATGACCAAGAGGAATGACACACTTTCCTAGTTCATAAAAATAAAGTCTGGTAACTCACTCGTGGTCAGGTCTGATAAACCTATCTTTTCAAGTCAGGAATCCATTGTTTGTAAATCTAGACGCCAAACTCAAAATATTTGAACCACAAATAGGGGTTCATTTTAAAGATTCTTGGTTCTCTCAGAGAACCCAAGAAAGAGGTAAGGACTCTAGCTTTAGAAGTGACCAGGATATAGATAGTTCCCTGTTACAACCAGAACCATCTCTCTTGGTGCTGCTTGGCTTTCTCTACATGGCAGAAATGATGGCATGAGTTTCCCTCTTCACCACTGTGAAGAGACTGGTCTAACTCCCTCAGTCTCAAGTTCAACATAGAACTTACTGGCACAGGTTGGTACAGGTGTTCACCCTGAAACAATCAGCTATAGCAGGAGAGATGGAATATTAGATTGGCCTAGCTTAAATCTGGTGCCCACCTCTAGGCCACTCAGTGGTGGGGGATGGGGGGAGGTGGAGGTTGTACTGTATTTACATGGAAGTTTCCATGTTAACCATGTGGATCAATGAAAGCAGAATACCATAGGTGTCTTCTACACAGCTCAACACTATTTGATAAACTGTTTTGTGCTTGTTTTCCTTAAAACTTTGCTGATTATAGGAAAATAATGTTTCTTCAACTTAGTGTGGAATGGAACTTGTGTTTTTGTTTGTGCCTGGGGGATATTTTTGGTTCTGAGAGGTTAGGTTCCCCCTCCCCACTGCCAGAGTAAGCTCTGATGGCATTAAATATTGGCCTTTGTGAGACCCAAATACAAATGGATATTAGCCAACATCATGGTTTGAAGAGTATTGTGTTTCTTCTAATTAAAGGCTCTTAGGCAGCTGCTGGGCTAAGGAAATGCTCAAATCGGAGATCACCATCTTATAGCATGCTGATTTTCAGTGAACTGTGAACTGGGATTCATTGCCACACACCTCTTCCTGCCACTTGTGAGAGTCATTGATCTCTGCTGTTTCTATTTTTAAAAAAGTGTGGCCAACAAGGCATTTTCAACATACTCCATTCCCCTTATGACTCTATACAAACAAAGGCACATTGATATAAACATTTGAAAGCTTCTCATCCCTAACTTAAAGATTATCAGGATGACTGATTAATAATTCCAATTTGCTTTATTATAGAAGCACTCATCAAAATCACTGAAAACAATACAATATGCCAATATTCCAATGCCAGTAGGAATACTGGTAAAAGGTCTTTCATTCTGTAGGAAGAATTTTCATGAACCTAACACATATAGAATCCTGAAAGATATGGCAGGGTTAGGAAGAAATACGTTGGGAAATCCCAGCTATTTGTACTGCTTACATTTACAGGTAATATAATCACACTTCTGAGGAGGAAGTAGACAATCAGAGGCACATGAATCAACAAAGGAAAAAAACCAACAAATGGTTTGTGAAAATATTATATAATATAAGAAATGGTAAATGGTTCATTAAAGATAAAAAGAAAAAAAATTGTGAAAGAAAATCAGTTAACTGAAGGAATGCAAAGAAAATCTTTGAAAGCATCTGTTTTGTGTTCTTAGTAAGATTCTCAAAACGCGTCCTCTATGAAACAAAAGAGGGAAGAGAAGATGATAAGTCAGTAGAATAAGATTAAAAGGGAGTTAGTTGCCTAGGATGTAGGAAGAGATTAAAAAGGCTTAATGAGATATAGGTAGCAATGAATTTAGATGCTTCATGCATTTTTAAGTTGCTATCGTAAGTTTAGGTAGTTGCAAAGGATCTACTTTTTTGTTTTTAGCATATTATGAACATTGGTATTTTAAAACAAAAAGTACTGTTACTATTTAGTATATGTCCAACATAATCTACATGACTTAATCACCTTTATAATTACCAATTCTGCTTTATAAAGTATTGAAGAGTTTTTAACTGTGGGAAATTTAAAATAGTTTCTCACATTTTCAGTTCACTTTTCCCTTCTCTGTAGGATTTACAGTAATATAATGTAATTTAAGCATGGCTTTTTAAAAAAAGATTTATTTGTTTGAGAGAGAAAAAAGAGCATGAGAAGGGGGAGAGGCAGAGAGAGAGAGAATCTCACTGAGTGTGGAGCTGATGCAGGGCTTGATTTCATGATCTTGAGATCATGATCTGACCCAAAATCAAGAGTCAGATGCTTAACAACTGAGCCACTCAGGTTTCCCTGTGTGTGGGGTTTTTAAATTAATCACATTTGCAGCACAGAAATATGAACCAGAAATATGTACAATTAAACTTAAACTTTAAAAAAATTCTATGACTATAGGCTCTAAGGGTTACACAAATTTCTTCTAGTTTGACCTATCATTAAATTTTTGGTAATCAATGGATGAAAATAATACAAAAATACCACACATTGTGATAGTTATTAACCATAAGAAGTATATGGTTTTATTGAGAATGCAGTTCTTTTTATTTTTTTTCAAGATTTTATTTATTTACTTAAGAGAGAGCAAGAAGGAGCAAGCATGAGACAGCGCAGAGGGAAAGGGAGCACAGAGGCAGAGGGAGAAGCAGACCCAGTGCTGAGCAGAGAGCTTGATGTTGGGCTCAAGCCCAGGACCCTGGAATCATGACCTGAGCCAAAAGCAGACACTTAGCCAACTGAGCCACCCAGGTGCCCCTTAGAATGCGGTTCTTGAGATGGTTAGGATTAGTTATCTTCTGGTCAATCAGTTCATATGATCATAAATGAATATTATTTATCATTAGAATGATATATGATTCAGCACCCATTTTGTGCTTTTTTATTTGTATAGATGAAGACAAGGACTCTTATTCACATAAATAATACAAGGAATTTTGTTATAGAGATGCTATGTATTCTTTGAATCCCTTCTGACTGGTATACCAAAAATCGAGAGCTACCAAATGTAAAAAATTATTCAAATTATTTAGCAGTTGATAAATCCAAAGTTTTCTTAGAATTTTGTTGAAAACAAAGAATCAGATCCATGTGACATATAACAATATGTACTACCCAGTTCCTAGAATCTTTGCCTTTGTCAATTTCTACACCAGTATTTCAAATTGTCCTTTTGTCACCCCAGAGGCTTTTAAATCCTAGGCTGATGCACCTGTTTCCATGACTATTGCTACATAATAAACCACTTGAAAACTCTGAGGCATAAAGCAACCATTTCGTTATGTTTACAGATTTCTGTGGGTTAGGAACTTGGTCGGGTGTAATAAGGTATTGCTCCTTCTCCATGTCTGAGACCTCAGCTGGGGTGTCTCTTAAGTGTTGGGACCAGAATTATCTGGAAGTTCCTTCACTTATATGTGCAGTGTCTGGACTGGATGACTTAAGACAAAGCTCAGCCAGAACTGTCTATCAGAGAGCCCATAGCCTCTCCATGTGGCTTGGGCTACAGCATCATGGCCTAAAGAGTTTTTACAGGACTAAGGCTTCCAGCATCAGTATTCCAGTGAACAAAACAGAAGCTGAATTGTCGTGCATAACCTGGCCTTGGAAGTCATATAATGCCCCTTCTGCTATTCTGTATTGGTCAAAGCAGCCATGATCTAGCCCAGATCTAACAGAAGACATAGACTCTACCTCTCTGTGGAAGGAGGGTGAATGAACTTACAGCCATTAAAAAAACCATTTTATTTATTTATTTATTTATTAGAGAGAGAGAGAGAGAGAGAGAGACAGAGAGAGAACATGAGTGAGCATAAGCGGGGAGGAAGGGACAGAAGGAGATGGAGAAGCAGACCTCCTACTGAGCAGGGAGCCTGATATGGGGCTTGATCCCAGGACCCTGAGATCATGACCTGAGCCAAAGACAGACACTTAACTGACTGAGCCACCTGGGCACCCCACTGCAGCCATTTTTTAAAACTTCTACAGTACCTAACTGAGATTTGGATGAGTGAGAGATATAACTTTCTCTTCTAATGCGGGAAAAAGACAATTGTGAAAGGAAAGAAGAAGTGCGTGATGTCTTGATGGTATGTCTTTTCCTAGGTAGATCAATTTTAAGAAAATTTACATGTAGAAGCTGAACGTCTGAAAATTGATTTCTTTAAAGATATCCACCTCTTATATGTACACTGGGAAGTCTTTCTATATAACCAGGGATATGTAACCTTCAGTTTAGATATCTTGCTGCAGGTTTCAGTATTGTCAAAACCGATTTAGTGTACTCTACAAAAATTTAAAAATTATACAAACATCTCACCATCAAATAAACAGCAGCAGCAATAAACCCCAATAACAATAACAACAGCAGCACAAAAATTGCTTTAAAAATAAGAGAAAAATGAAGGAAACCTGGTATTTAATTTCTCTTTTGCAATACAAAAAACTAGATAACAAGACTTAAAGGGAAATGGTCAACATTCAAGAATTCTGTATTCAGCAAATTTTTATGTGAACAGAATTCCAAGATAAGAAGAGCTCAGAAAATACATCATTTATGTATTTTCCTGACATAAACACTCCAGAACACTAATAGAAGATGTGTTTGAGCTAATCAAGTGAGCATAAGTAAGTAAAATCTCAAGAATGGGAGTATTAGAGATGATGACTTAGGTAGTGGTGGAATAGCTTTTGGATCTTCCTGAATCCCCATGTAAAAAGAGATGGAGCATGTAGATTGCAAAACAAGATTCACAGATATTATTTATAGCAAAACCAGCTGACAAGTGAGTGGCGACAAACCACCATAGCCACAAGATTGTGTGTTATCCATGTCTGTGTTAGAGAAAGCAGAGGGTCCTGTGAATGGGAAAATGCATAGCTCAAGTTATTTACTGGGAAGCAAAGTCAGTTGATTTGAGAAAGTAGATAAAAGTAAGAAGTCTTAGCCTCTGTGGTAGTGGATGAGTATTAAGGGGCTCACTATAAGTGTAATGTGAAACCTCACAACAGACTTACCAGGACTCCCTTTAGGATAGGGATCCACACCAAGGAGAAACTGCCAGGAAGAGAAGTGTAGCTATAATAGAGCCCAGCAATGTTTAGAAAACAAGTCATCGTATTGTTAAATACTATACAAAAGCAATAGAAAAGGTTGTTCTGTAGGGTCAGAACTGCTCTCTGAACCAAGCCTCCTTCTAAAAGTTCAGGAGAAAATCACATAAAAATAAGCAACAGAAAAGTACTGGGGCCAAATCTCATACAAAGTTATTATAGAAAAAAAAAAGAGACTAAAGAGTAGAATAACATCCCCACAGACAGGGAAAGCATGCCAGGAAGACATGTTCACAAAACAGATAAAACTGTAATGGATTATTTAAAAACAAACTAAAAGGATTAAGGAAAGATTCTAGACATGAAAGAATAACATAAATAAGAATAAGAAAACCTAAGAAATGTGATGACAGACCTTGTAAAGAATTAAAAATGGAAGAAAAACACCATTTTAGAAATGACTAAACTAGAAGGAAAACAAGAGTGGATAAACAACAAATATCTGAAATGAAATAGAACATGAAAGAGAGGAAATATTAAAGTCAAGAGGAAGAAAGAGACAAAAGAGGCGTTGAGAGAAAATGGCAAATATTTAAGAAGATCCAAAATATTGATAATAGGAGTCTCTGATGGAGGGACGAAAAAGAACAGGAAAATAATGTGAGCTAGTTTTCAAGGCAGGCAGAGAGAGGAAGGGAAGCAGGCTCCCTGCTGAGCAGAGAGCCCGATGCTGGGCTCCATCCAGGACCCTGGGATTATGACCTGAGCCGAAGGCAGAGGCTTTAACCCACTGAGCCACCCAGGTGCCCCTAAAATAGGATTTTAAATGACATATTGAAAGAATACATTGTATAACTAAAAAGAGGAACAAAAACCAAGATGTATTCTAGTGAAATTATTGGACATTACAGAAACAGGAAAACTCCTTTCAGCATCTGGGCAAAAATAGCAAGTAACTTACAAGGGAAATAGAACTAGATTATCATTGGGACTTTTGATATTAATGCTTATGTCACAAAGAAACAGAGTAACATATTTAAGATAGTCAAGGAAAGAAAATATGAGCCAAGAATTTTATGTCCAACAAAATTGGCTTTCAAATATAAAGGACACAGAAATGGTTATCAACACTCAAGAACTCAGGAAATATGTTCTCCTGAGATTTTACTAAGCAATCTACTGGAAAATAAGCTTCAGACAAGCAAAATGACTAGACAGATATTGACCTAAAAACTTGTGATAAATATTAAACTATAGTTACTTGCAGTAATAAGACTAAAAGAGGTTTAAAGGAGAGGTTAAAATATGCAATGGCTAGGTGATCTGAAAATATAGATACAATCCAACCATTAAAAATGTGGGGGAGAAGGAAGAAAACACATGCAAATAAAAATGTTAACTGTTTTCAGTAATTATAACAGGTTGTAGTAATATTAAGTTATTATTCTAAGTCTG
>RCUC01085502.1:0-21680 GCA_003697995.1 Taxidea taxus jeffersonii
CCCCCCCCTCAACATCATTCATACATCAAAGCCCTAATCCCCAATGCCATAGTGTTTGGAGGTGAGACTTTGGAAGGTAATTAGGATTAGATTAGGTTATGAGGATAAGGCCCTCATGATGGGATTTATGGCCTTAAAAAATAGGAAAAGCGGGGGCGCCTGGGTGGCTCAGTGGGTTAAAGCCTCTGCCTTTGGCTCCGGTCATGATCCTGGGGTCCTGGGATCGATCCCTACATTGGGCTCTCTGCTCAGTGGGAAGCCTCCTTCCCACTCTCTTTCTGCCTGCCTCTCTGTCTACTTGTGATCTCTGTCTGTTGGATAAATAAATAAAATCTTAAAAAAAGAAAAGGAAAAGGGAAAGGAGGGAAAAATAAAATAAGATGAAATCAGAGAGAGAGGCAAACCATAAGAGACTCTTAACTATAGAAAACAAACTGAGGGTTGCTGGAGGGGAAGTAAGTGAGGGGATGGGGTATCTGGGTGATGAACATTAAGGAGGGAAGGTGATGTAATGAGCACTGTATGTTGTATGCAACTGATGAAGTAATGAACACTACAGCTGAAACTAATGACACTCTATATGTTAACTAATTGAATATAAATAAAATAAGTTCATTTTAAAAAAAGAGAAAGAGACATGAAGTGGCTCTCTGACTTCTTGAACAGAAACATGGGTCTTCATCTGTCTTTAGACTAGGACTTACCTCATCTGAGCTTCCTGTGGGATCTCAGGTCTTCAGACTTCAACTAGAATTTATACCTGTGGCTTTCCTGGATCTCTAGCCACCAGAGAGCAGGTCATGAGACTTCTCAGCTTCTATAATTGCATAAGCCTTATATACATTACATGTATGTGTGTGTGTGTGTGTGTGTGTGTGTGTAGATATAGATACAGATATATATAGATATAGACATAGACATAGACATAGATATAGTTATAGATAAAGATATAGATATAGATATATAGATATAGATATAGATATAGATATAGATATAGATATAGATATAGATATCAGAGCCTTTAAAACTGGCTTTGTTTCTCTGGAGAATCCTAATACAGAATCAGTACTGAGAAGTAGGGTGCTTCTGTAACAAATACCTAAATATGTGGAAGTAGCTTGGGAACTGGGTAATGGCTAGAGGCTGGAAGAATTTTGAAGTACATTCTAGAAAAAGCTGATATTGCTATGAAGCAACTGCTAAAGGTGATTCTATATAGTGAGAGCACAGGAGGAAAAGATTGCTGAAAAGAGAGAGAGTGCCTTGATCTTCCTGGAGAACACATAAATAATCCTGAATAGAACAGTAGCAGACACGTGGATGGTAACAACCCTTCTGATGACGTCTCAGGCAGAAATGAGGAACAGCATATCGGAAATTGGAGGAAAGGAATTCCTTATTATAAAGTAGCAAAGACTTTGGCTGAATTGTGCTTCTGTTCTAGTGGTTTGTGGAAGGTAGGATTTCGAATTGGTAAAATGGGATATTCACTTGAGAAGACTTCTAAACAAAGGGCTGAAGGAGTAGCTTGGTTCCTCCTGACTACATATAGTAAATTTCAAAAAGGGAGGAATGAATTAAGAAAGAATTGTTAAGCAGAAAGAGACCAGAACTTAAACATTGTGAAGATTTTCAGCCTACCCATACAAAAATGAGAAAGTGTGTTTGGAAATGAATGCTAAGGGTGTACCTGGCTTACCATTTAATTAAAAGATTAATATTGGTGTGAAGCATGGACCTAATCAGCCATCCCAGCAAGGGCACTGCCAGCTTGAACGGAAGGGAACAGATAGGACAAAATGAGGGAAGGCTGCTGGGTTTCTTAGGCCCTATAGGACCCAGACCATAGAACTATTCGGCTGCCAATATGTGCTATTCTTCAAGACAAGGAAGAATGACCTTAATGGTGATTCAGAGATAAGACATTCAACAGGTTAGACAGCCTCCAACCAAAGCCATGGGGGTGAAGCTGCCATGAGCTGTGGGGACAGGACAGCCACTGGCAGAACTGTAATGTAGACTGGGGCTTCTCACAGAGCCACGGAGAGGGATGGGGATCTGGATCTGCAAGGCAGAGCACCAAACAAAAGAAGACTATTCTCCCACCTTAAGATCAAATAAATGGGGTTTGCCTTGCCAGATATTGGACTTATTTGAATCCACTCTTGTCCCTGTTTTTCCCTGTGGGAGTGGAAATGTCTATCCTATGACTATATTACCATTACATGTCAGAAGTAAGCACATAATTTGTTTGGTTTCACAGGTTCTCAGAGAGACAGGAATTTTGTCTCAGGATGAATCATACTTCAAGTCTCACCCATATCTGATTTAGATAATCATTAGATGAGACTTTGGAATTAAGAGTTGATCCTGGAATAAACTTGAGACTTTAAGAGATGTTTATTTGGAGTGAATATATTTTGCAGTGTAAGAAGGATATAAATTTGGGGAAGGACCATGGCAGAATGCTACAGACTGAATGTTTGTGGTATAACCCCCACCCCAAATTCAAGTACTGAAGCCCTAAACCCAGTGTGATGGCATTTAGAGGTGGGGCCTTTAGGAAGTAATTAGGCTTAGATTAGGTCACAAAGGTGGCTCTCTCATGATGGGATTAATGCCTTTACAGAAAAAGGAGGAGACAGGTAATCTCTCTGCAAGAAGTGAGCACGGAGCTAGAAGGCAGCCATCTGCAAACCTGAAAATGGCTCTCACCAGAATACAATGATGTCCACACCCTAATCTTAGACTTCTAGCCTCCAGAACTCTAAGAAATAAATTTCTATTGTTTAAGCCACCCAGTCCATGGTATTTTTGTGATGCTAAGACCCCTATCCAGGGGCACCTGGGTGGCTCTGCTGCTTAAGCATCAAATTCTTGGTTTCAACTCAGGTCCTGATCTCAAGGTCCTGAGATTGAGTCCAGCATCGGGCTCCCTGCTCAGCAGGGAGTCTGCTATCCCTCTCTTTCTCTCCCTCTGCCCCTCCTCTGCCCCCCTCCTCATGCTCTCTCTCTCTCTCTAAAATAAATAAACCTTTTAAAAAAGAAGATCCCTATCCATTTAGATTTTAATTTCAATAACCATATTACATATTCATAGAAGTCTAACTGATTCATTTTCCAATTTGCTTTTTTATTTTTGCACATTCTATTGTTTCTATTCTTTATGTTTATAATCATTAAATTTACATATTTTTATATACACAGACTTTCCATTACTTAGGGCTTTTAGAATACTAATTTTCTCTTTTTCTTGCATATATTGATACTTTAATGGTGGTTTGTTTCCTAGTTTTTATGTCATATTCCATATATGATACTTTTTCTATGGTATCCATGAGAGCTAGAATATAATAATGCTTCTACTGGGAATTAATTGTTCATTTGATTCTTTCTGATCCCTAGGGGTTTCAATACCACTGGGCCAACAACCTCCTTTCAGCAGGTTCCACATTCTAATCTGTACTCTTTCCCCATATGTGTATCATAGTTATGTATGGTAAGAATTTTTACTTACTATTTAAATTTTATTTTTGTTTTTATTTATGATATCTGGAGATTTCTTTTTTAATTCTTGATTTATTTTTTATATACTATCTATCATTTCTGTAGGTTCAAAAGGGATTAGATAAACCATGCTTACAAGAATAAGCAACAAAAAAATTGATAAAAATTAAAACTTTTTTGCTTCAAAGAACATCAACAAAAAGGTGAAAAGATAACTCTTAGAATGGAAGAAAATTTGGGGAAATCATCTATCTAGTAAGGGTCTAGTATGTAGAATATTTAAAGAACACAAATCCATAACAAAAAGATAAATTACCTGATTAAAACACAGGCAATATATCAATCTGGATAGATATTTCTCCAAAGAAGAAATACAAATGACCAATAAGCAAGTGAAAATATCCTCAGCATCATCAGCCATTAAAGGAATGAGAATCAAAACCACAATGAGATAACACCTCATAGACACCAGGATATCTATAATAAATAAGACAGATGATAGCAAGTATTGCTGAGGATGTGAAGAAATAGGATTAGTAGTGGCAGTGTAAAATGGTGCAGCCACTTTGGAAAACAGTCTGACAGTCTGACTGTTCTTTAAACCATTAGATATCAATGACCATCTGACCCAGCAATCCCACTTTCAGGTACATACCCAAGAGAAATGAAAATGTACATCCACAGAAATACTTATACGTGAATGGTCATAGCAGCATCTGGAAACCCAGATGTCCACCAACAATGAATGGATAAATTAAGTGTGTATATCCATACAGTGGAATATCATTCAGCCATAAACAATGAACTACCGATACATGCTACAACAGAGATGAGCCTTGAAAACATTATTCTAAATCAAAGAGGCCACTCACAAAAGACCACATACTGTGTGGTTCTACTTATGTAAAGTGTCCAGAATAAGTAAATCTATAAAGGTAGAAAAAAGACTCATGGTTGCTTAGGGCTGGGGGATGAGGAGTCAGGGTGACCACTAAGGTAATGACAATATTCTAAAATTGCTTGTAGTGACAGATGTACAGCGCTGTGATATACTAAAAGCCGTTGGATTGTATACTTTAAATGGGTCAACTGTATGTCAGCGTTTTAAAGAAAGAAAAAAAATCCAAAGTTTGGTTGTGTGGTCATGTGTTCAGCTGAAACTTCTCTTGTTATGCAAGAAAAAGAGAATATATATTTGGGGACAGTAATCAATCGCTGACAAAGGAATTACTATGACTTTTGGCATTTTAAGTTTCCAATTTAGTTCATACCATGTTACATTAAGAATGCCCAGCATCAGGGACGCCTGGGTGGCTCAGTGGGTTAAAGCCTCTGCCTTCAGCTCAGGTCATGATCTCGGGGTCCTGCGATCGAGCCCCGCATCAGGCTCTCTGCTCAGCGGGGAGCCTGCTTCCTCCTCTCTCTCTGCCTGCTTATGATCTCTGTCTGTCAAAAAAAAAAAAAGAATGCCCAGCATCACTCCCCACTCAACAGGGAGCCTGCTTCTCCCTCTACCTCTGCCCCTCCCGCTGCTCGTTCTCTCTCTCTCTCTCTCTCTCCCCCTCTCAAATAAATAAAAATAAATTTTAAAAAAGAATGCCCATCATCAATACAGTAATTTATTGAATTAGTGTGATATTACGAGAGCCATGAAATAAGAATCAGGTTATTTGAATGTTAGTCCTGGCTCTCCCTTTTACTAGCTCTACAACCTTGATAATAAGTCAGTCTCCCTCACTGAAAAGGTAAAGATTAAACCAGATGACTGCTACAAACCCATTAGGTTCTAAGATCATTTGGTTCCAACTGTACAAATTTATCTTTTCACAGATTATTTCCTCCCCATTTGCTGTTTCGAGTCAAGCACCTGTTTAGCATGTTCCCTTGAGTGTCCTTCATGTATCTCACCCACTTCAAATATTGTTTAAATATCTACTTCTCATCCTCAAATAGTTGATCTTTAATTTTCCTTGTCCCTTCCAAGTCTGTATTTTACTATTTGAGGTGCTAAACGTGAATGAGAGCTTTTCTGCTCAACATTTATTATAGATTCTTAGGGCTGAGTTCATCATCAGGGTAACAAATCCAAAGTCCTGACTTTAACAGGAAAACATTCAACTACAACTTTAAATATTGTTCATAAAGGAGTTTTCCCAAATTATTCGGCAGTAATTTCCAAATAAGAAATCTTTTTTTTTTTTAAGATTTTATTTATTTATTTGACAGACAGAGATCACAAGTAGGCAGAGAGGCAGGCAGAGAGAGAGGAGGAAGCAGGCTGTCCGCAGAGCAGAGAGCCCGATGCGGGACTTGATCCCAGGACCCCGAGACCATGACCTGCGCCCAAGGCAGAGGCTTTAATCCACTGAGCCACCCAGGCGCCCCTCCAAATAAGAAATCTTAGTTATAGCTAACTCAAACCCTTGAATTCCATCTGTCTCCAATTAAGGGAAATGTATCTCTAAATACCATTTTTCTAAATGTCTTGCTCTTAACTTTAATTACACTTAATCATTCTTAGTTATTTAAAAAGCCATGTTTATATTGCCACAGTTTCTGTGTTATCTAATAGTTTATTTATTCAAGACTCCCTTGATTCCCATGTTATATTCCTTCCCACCTGTCAAAATAGGAGAATCTAAAGAAGTTAGTTTCATAATACATAGGAACCTTCAGTACTTTTTAGGGAAGTTGTGTTTTCAATCCCATGGGTCTCTAAACTGCTCCTACATATGCTGTACTCACAGAAGGGAAATGGGCTCAGGAAGAAAAGACCATGTAAGTTCATTTAGGGGCAGGTTAGAATAGGGGAGAGGTATCCACTGCCACAATACGTAATGGAGAATGTTTAGAAATAAAGTGAATACTGATTTTTCATTTTTGTTGCAGTCTTTTTCCATAGAAATCAAATCATAGAAATCTCAAATGACTGCTTAACTGTATAAAATCTCCAGGGCCTTTGAACACTAGTTCTGACCTCCTCATTTACTGATTTGGAAAGTACTGAAGAATGTACCATTTTTACATATCCCTTACATGACATTAAAATTTGAAGATGACAGCAGTCTATAAAAAAAAAGCCTTTTCCTCTTTTCAGTGCTTCCAGAATGAAATCCACTTTTAAGAATAAGAGTTTCAGTGATCCTTATGCAGTAACAAAGACTATGATCCTTAAAAATATAAAGCTACCAAGATTTTGGTACAGAATCTGCAACTTGTTACACATTTAAATTGTCATAGAGAAATACATGTGGTTCACTACACAAATATTTCATTCTGTTTAAAGATGATCTGTAATTATAAATATTTATATGCTATAGTATATTTGTATTATATTTATACTTAACCATTTATGGCTCAAATATTTATCTTATTTTTTTTTTTAAGATTTTATTTATTTGTCAGAGAGAGCGGGATCAAGCACAGGCAGACAGAGTGGCAGGCAGAGGCAGAGGGAGAAGCAGGCTCCCCGCTGAGCAAGGAGCCCAATGTGGGACTCGATCCCAGAATGCCGGATCACGACCTGAGCTGAAGGCTGCCGCTTAACCAACTAAGCCACCCAGGCGTCCCTTAAATCTTTTTTTAAAAGATTTTATTTATTTATTTGACAGAGATCACAAGTAGGCAGAGAGACAGGTGGAGTGAGAGGAAGGGAAGCAGGCTCCCCACTGAGCAGAGAGCCTGAAGGGCTCAATCCCAGGACCCCAGCCAGCCAAAGGCAGAGGCTTTAACACACTGAGCCACCCAGGCGCCCCTTATGGCTTAAATCTTAAATTAGATCTTTTTATATCGGCAGTACATCTCTTTTAACAGAAAAATTAATTACTTTTACATTGCTTAATAAAAATATTTACCATCAGTTGGATACACAATTCTTAGCAGTTTAATGTGTTTTAACTGATACATGATTTATGTACTAAAAAGGGAAGCCCAGTGGACTATACAATGGTTAATGTACATACAGCAAATAGAAGAAACTATTGAATATAAAATCAATACACTGATATAAGCCAACATCTTCACTGAAGATGAAGATGGTAAAAAATTATCAGAGTTTTTAAAAGAAAAAAATCCTATTTGAAGTGATGACAGTAACAATACATGAGTTATACTAGAGTTATGCATTTAATTTATTGAGATTTAACAATCCTAGAGGGCTAGAGAGAAAAATCATTCTATCAAGAATGGGCATTACATCCCTGCAGCTACAATACAAGTTCACTCTTATCACAATGTCATTGCCTGAATCTGGGCAAAATGAATTGAAGAACCCAACCATCTCCTTAGACTAACGCTTCCCAAACTTTGGAGAGCACAAGAATCACCAGTAAGCTTGTGAAAAGGCAGAATTCAAAACTTTATCTCCCAGAGATTCTGATTCAGTGTATCTGGAGTTGGGCCAAATAATCCACATATTAAAATGCATCTCAACTGTTTACAATATACAGCTGATCTACAGACCCCACTTTTAGAAACACTACCTTAGGCTGAGATGATTTTCTTTTTTAACCCTCCAGCCACAAATCACTAAATTGTACACCTGAAACTAACATTACACTGTATGTTAACCAATCTAAATAAATTTAAATTTAAGTAAAGACTTTTTTAAAGGAAAAATAAATAAATAAAAAGTTATACGCAAAAAAAAAAGCAAAACATACAAACAGTCCATTGGAGAATTAATACCTGTAGGCAGCCAAAAGGAAAAGCAAATTCCAATTGAGTTCCATCGTCCTTTTCTGAAGTCAGATGAAGAATTTCATTCTCTTATTAGATATCTTGCTTCCTAATTTGAGTTCTTTTTTTTTTTTTTGGAGGTGAGGAGCCCTAGAACTTACTTTGGGATGCCCAAATCTATTCTTAATCAGAGAACACTATTTCTATAACTTTTAAGGAAATATATAAAAAAAAATCCTCAGTTGATTTTATCAAATGTTTTCCTCTATATCATGATAACAAATATTTGTAATAGAATTAATGTTGGTAAAGATTTCCTTCTTATCATTTCCCACAGATGACTCTACATTTTTAAAAGCTTATTTACTTTCTTTAACATAGTTTTAAACTTCTTTCAAGCTTGGGAAAAGTATTCATATCTTTATAAGATTTTCTTTTTTGTTTTCTGAATTAATTTGTGCAATAACAAAAAAGAAAGCTAGAAAATGCAAATCTTGTTAACAATAGAAGAATTGAGGGAAAAAGTATTTATTTTACAAGGCTGATAGTTCTAAAGTTTTAACTTTCTAATTTCTTTTAATTCTACTTCAAGAGAAAAAAGTTTGAAATTCATTTTTATCTGAAAGGCAGGAAAGAAACTTACAGTATAGTGCCATTTACAGGAGCCATTCAAAAGTAGTTACAGCATGTAGAGTCTAAACGGCATTACTTAAAAGCACTCAGCCCCTGCTCTACTAAAAACGGGTTTTTTTGCTTCTTACCTTGATCTACTTCTATTTTCTTTTTTTTTTACTTCTATTTTCTATTAACCACTTTAAGTAGTCAGTAAAGTTGAGTGTTATTCTTAGTTTAACCTGCCTGCAAAGACATTTCATTCAATAAGTACTTAACAACGAACCACTGTCCACATAAAGCTTTACAAAATGCCTTGAGAGAAAGGAAGGGAGGGAGCAACTAAAGGAGGAAGAGGAGGAAGGAAAGGAGGGAAGGAAGGAAGGAAGGAAGGAAGGGAGGAAGGAGGAGGAAGGAAGGGAGGGAAAGAGGAAACAAGGAAGAAATTTTTGGCCAAGTATATTGATTTGCAATCTCTTTTGGCTAGCAGTTATATGTATCATCGCTCTATGTGTACTTACAGATCTATTCCTTACAAGTCACCTTGACTCAATTTCCTCTGACTATAATCATGAGATAGGCTAACAGTTGCTTTAGCTTCCCTGCACTGTTTCAGTGTCTCTATTAGAAAGTCTTGATAGTGGGACGCCTGGGTGGCTCAGTTGGTTAAGCGGCTGCCTTGGGCTCAGGTCATGATCCCAGTGTCCTGGGATCAAGTCCCACATCGGGCTCCTTGCTCGGCATCGGCAGGGAGCCTGCTTCTCCCTCTGCCTCTGCCTCTGTCTGCCTGTGCTCGCTTGCTCTCTCTTTAACTAATAAATAAATAAAATCTTAAAAAAAAAAAATCACTTTAAGAAAAAAAAAAAGTCTTGATAGTATTTCTTTTGCATGGCATGCCAAATAATTATTCTACTACAACAATGTGTAAAAGCTATTTGGGGATCTACTGTTATCTATCTCTGGCTTATATCTGGCCAGTTGAAATTTAATCAGCACAATTTATAAGCTCCAGGCCCCTACCTTTGATGGCTATTTATTATAATTTGATGTTAAGACTTTGGTGACATTGCCTACAAAGTTAAAATAATCTCATAATCACTTGGGGCACCTGGGTGGCTCAGTCAGTTAAGTGTCTAACTTTTGATTTTGGCTCAGGTCCTGATCTCAGGGTTGTGAGATCAAGCCCTGAGTTCAGCTCTGCACGGGGTGTGGAGCCTGCTTAAGATTTTCTCTCTTCCTCTCCCTCTGCCCATCCCCCATCCCTCTCCTCTCTCTCTCCCTCTTAAAAAAGATTATCTCATAATCACTGAACACCTTGGTATGGTTATTACTTTCTGTATGGTATCAGTTTTAGAGCTCACTGCTAAAAATATCTTCCATACTTCTGTCAACTAGTTGTTGAGATAACATATCTTATTGAGCCCAGTTGTTTTTAGTTATTAACCATGATATAAATATCTGTGTAGTGATACAGTAGATGGACACATTGGTCAGTTTTAGATCTAAAAAGATTTTACTTTGTCTTGGGGCACCTGGGTGGCTCAGTGGGTTAAAGCCTCTGCCTTCAGCTTGGGTCATGATCTCAGGGTCCTGGGACTGAGCCCCACATCGGGCTCTCTACTCAGTGAGCCCTGCTTCCTCCTCTCTCTCTGCCTGCCTCTCTGCCTACTTGTGATCTCTGTCTGTCAAATAAATAAATAAATAAAAATCTTTTAAAAAAATAAATAAAAAGATTTCATTTTGTTTTAATTTCCTTAGGATAGGCTGTTCTACTATCTGTATTAGTTTTCTATTACTACTATAAGAAATTACCACAAGCTTAGTGGCTTGAGACAACATGAATGTATGACCTTATATATTTCTCTAGTTTAGAGGTCCAATACAGGTCTCGCAGGCCTGAAGTCAAGGCATTGGCAACACTGTCCCTTTCTAGAGGCTTTATTTTTTTTCTTTTTAAAGATTTTTTATTTTTTTTGACAGACAGAGATCACAAGTAGGCAGAGAGGCAGGCAGAGAGAGAGGAGGAAGCAGGCTCCCCACCAAGCAGAGAGCCCAATGTGGGGCTCGATCCCAGGACTCTGGGACCATGACCTGAGCCGAAGGCAGAGGCTTTAACCCACTGAGCCACCCAGGCGCCCCTTCTAGAGGCTTTAGAATAGAATTTATTTTCTGTCTTTTCCTGTTTCTAGAAGCCATTTATATTCCTCAGCTCCTGGCCCTTTTATTTCATCTTCAAAACCATACTTCCATTGTCATGTTTACCTCTGACCACAGCCAAGAGTTTCTCTACTTTCAAGGATTCATGTGATTAGATTGGGCCAAACTGGATGATATAAAATAATCTTTCCATCTCAAGATCCTTAACCTTAAACAAAACTGCACAGTCCCTTTTGCTATGTAAAATAATATAATCACAGGTTCTGGGATTAGGACATTGACATCTTTGAGAAGCCATAATTCTGCCTTCTGTACAGTCAGTCTATAGGTAAAATGACTGTGACCCATGCATTAGATCTGCTATATATCTCTTCTTTTGTAATTAGAGAACCTTCATACTCATATGAATACTTTTCTGTTATATTCTACTATGGCTTCCACGCAAACTGTTTTATCCTTCAGAATACCTATACAGGGGATGCCTGGGTGGCTCAGTTGGTTAAGCGGCTGCCTTCGGCTCAGGTCATGATCCCAGCGTCCTGGAATCGAGTCCCACATCGGGCTCCTTGCTCAGCAGGGAGCCTGCTTCTCCCTCTGCATCAGCCTGCCTCTCTGTCTGCCTGTGCTCGTTTGCTCTCTCTCTAACAAATAAATAAAATCTTTAAAAAAAAAAATTTAAAGAATACCTATACAGATAAGACTTTAGGTAAAGCTGGAATTTCAATATTATCCTTCTTAGCCCCTTTAGTGATTAGTTTTCTTTGACATGGGATACCATTAATTTTAACACAACTGTCTATAGTATAACATAGCAGCTTTGTAATCTTTTTTTAAGATTTTTTTAAAAATTTATTTAGGGGCGCCTGGGTGGCTCAGTGGGTTAAAGCCTCTGCCTTCGGCTCAGGTCATGATCCCAGGGTCCTGGGATGGAGCCCCGCATTGGGCTCTCTGCTCGGCAGGGAGCCTGCTTCCTCCTCTCTCTCTCTCTGCCTGCCTCTCCACCTACTTGTGATCTCTGTCTGTCAAATAAATAAATAAAATCTTAAAAAAAAAATTTATTTATTTGACAGACAGAGATCACAAGTAGGCAGAGAGGCAGGCAGAGAGGAGGAAGCAGGCTCCCCACTGAGCAGAGAGCCCGATGCGGGGTTCAATCCCAGGACCCTGAGATCATGACTTGAGCCGAAGGCAGAGGCTTTAACCCACTGAGCCACCCAGGTGCCCCACAGCTTTGTGATCTTAATGAATTTTAGACATTTGTTTAGTAGCTGCCTCAGTTGAAGAGGAAAAAATATTTCATTAAGTAATTCATACTATATATTGAGCTCTATTAAGAGTTTCATGTTCACTATTTCATTGTCCTTCTACTGAATCCTATGAAACAAGTTTATTATTCTCATTTTACAGATGAGGAAACTAAAATTTTAGTTTTATAGAACTAGCAAAATGGGGCATTCATATGTAGGTCTTTCAAATCCCAAAATGTGTATTCTTTCTACTATATTCTATAAACTTTACACAAACATTAAATTACATATAGAGGTGTATTATTATTTCCTTCACATCTCATGAATCCTTCCTTCTATAGAAATCATGACAAACATATTACATAGTAGCCTTGGGCCAATGATTTCTAAAATTTTAGAAATCCATCATTGGCCTAGTTCAAAAGGATCTAGACAATTGTTTGCTGGCTAGCAACAGAAAGCAATGGTAAATATTTTATAAAATCACTAGACTTGTTTTATCTTCCTGGTTGAGGTCTTCTGACAGGCCCTTAATAGGGTCTGTAGTACCCTTTTGCTTAGAGACACCTGGAAGACAAAATCATGAAAAATGCCTCATTTAATGTTTACATCACTCCGGACACATACATGTATTCTTTAAAACCTGCTATTATATTGTTCTAAAACTCTTCATAAGCAGTTTAAATCTTTTTGCTAATTAAGCCAAAATGAAGAGAAGGATTGACCAAATAGAAAGACTGAATAATTTAGTTGTCTCTTGGGAGAAAACAAGTTAATGTCTCCGATACCTACATAGTTGCAGTATCAGTGGATCATTACACAACTCTCTACTTCATACTGGATGTGTAGAATTTCAAAATCCACGAGCATAAAAGAAAACATTTTAAACTCTTGTGCAAAACTGATATAGAGTAAAAATGATCAGGTATATAAAGTTAAGATCAACATCTTACTTGATTTAACTTATTTTTTAAATTGAAAAATCAGCATGTCTAAAATGCTTTTGCGTTCTAGGGGCGCCTGGGTGGGTTAAAGCCTCTGCCCTCGGCTCAGGTCATGGTCTCAGGGTCCTGGGATCGAGCCCCAAATTGGGCTTTCTGCTCAACAGGGAGACTGTTTCCTCCTCTCTCTGCCTGCCTCTCTGCCTACTTGTGATCTCTGTCTGTCAAATAAATAAATAAAATCTTTTTTTAAAATATTTTATTTATTTATTTGAGAGACAGAGAGAGCATGAGAGAGAAGGTCAGAGGGAGAAGCAGATTCCCCATGGAGCTGGGAGCCCGATGCGGGACTCCATCCCGGGACTCCGAGTCGCTAAACCAACTGAGCCACCCAGGCGCCCAAATAAATAAAATCTTAAAAAAAAAATGATTTTGCTTTCTAAAGTTCATTGATTATTAGAAAGTTTGGGAAAGGATTCAGAGGCTGCTTAATGTTTCTATTTTTTTCATGAAGTGGTTCTTTATCCACCTTGAAATCTGTCAGTAAATATAAATAACTAAGTATAAAACAGGCAGATTTTCCCTACTGGCAACCTTAATTTGATCTATATCACTCGATATATCACTATATAGACCTAGGATAACCCAATTCTTTCTTGGAAAAATTTCCCACCATATAAGTACGTTTCATTAAAAAATATCTAGGAACCATGGGATGTGGTTTAAAAGACTATGTGTTTTGGGGCACCTGGGTGGCTTAGTTGGTTAAGCGAATGCCTTCAGCTCAGGTCATGATCCCAGAGTCCCGGGATCGAGCCCCACAATTCCCAGACTTCATTCCCATGTTAAAATAAAACTTTCCAGATCCCTTAAGTAGGAAATATAATTTTGTTTGTTCTAATTTTTAAAATTTTAATAACTCGGGGCACCTGAGTGGCACAATCAGTTGTGTCCGGATCTTGGTTTTGGCTTAGGTCATGATCTCGGGGTTCTGAGATAGTGCCCCATATCGACCTCTGCTCAGTGCAGAGTCTGCTTAAGATTTTTTCTCCCTCTTTCTCTGCCCCTGCCCTCCACTTGCTTTCTCTCTCTCTCATCTTAAATAACTTTCATTGTAGCAGACAGTTCATTAGCATCCCCAAAACTTCTTACCATCTTACCACAGATTTGCATCACCCATTTACATTAGTTACATAGTCTAACTCTTGCGAGAATTTGAGTTTTACCCCTCGAAGAGTCTAATCACCCTATTTTATAATGAAGAAACTAATGCTCAGGGAAATTAAATGACTTGACAAGGGTTACCCAGCTACTTAGTAGCACTGAGCCCAACTCAAAATCCAAGCACACTGACCCTCTTGTACAAGACTTTGTATTCATTTTACTACTTTTTCTTTCTCTTTGTCAGGACCTAACATTTGCCTGAAATAAAGAGCCTCTGTATTTTTTTTTTTTTAAGTTTTAAAAACTGTATCATGGCATATCAAAATTTTATTCATATCTCAAGTTTCAAAATATCATTAACAAATTAAACAGTTTACTACATGCTGCTTTGGTGTCTGCACTACTCCCCCGCCTTTCCACTGCCTTTTAGCTATTTAGAGAGCTAGTAATGGGAGAAGGGAATTATAAAATTACAAAAGAGAAAAGGATGTTTTAGAGGGTGAATAAAATCAGGGAGAGAGGGGTTTATCAGAGGGAATAACTGTAGAGAAATAAAAAGGTGGAAGGAAAAGTGAAATAGTGCTTACTAAAAACAAAGATGGTAAGAATTGAAAAATAAAGACCACAAGGTATCAATCATTGTTCTTTACAGGGATGTGTTCATTCTGAAAGATTTTTCCTTAGGCTCATGTAGCCAGCATCAAACAATATTGTGAGTTAGACAAAACTTGTCTTGGACTTCTTTGAATTTTCTTCCATTCAGCTTTTTCAAAAAAACACAGTGTTTTTTCTTTTTTTCTCTAGTCCAACCCAGGCTGAAAACTGGCTCTCATTTGACACCTCAGGTCCAAACCTTATTCTTTCCCAAGGTATTTACATTTGAAGTCCTATCTTTTAATTGGTATTTATAAGAACCTCACTGAAAGGGATTATTTAAACATCAGTGAGTAGAGAGGGGAATTATTTGAAGATCAAGGAACCCTTCCTAGAGTATCTCTAATTTCAAAACCAACTCCGGGTTTATGTAAGGTACACTTTGTTCATATCCAGTCTAATTTCTTAATTTCTCAGCATACTCTTTTCCCCTTCTCAAAGCCCTAGGTTAAAGTTTTAGTGGATAAGAAAAGTGTGAGAGAATGTGAGAATATAATGATGCTCACCAAGCAAATAGTACATTCTTTTTTTTTTTTAAAGATTTTATTTATTTATTTGACAAGCAGATATCACAAGTAGGCAGAGAGGCAGGCAGAGAGAGAGAGGAGGAAACAGGCTGCTTGAGGAGCAGAGAGCCTGATGCGGGGCTCGATCCCAGGACCCTGGGATCATGACCTGAGCCGAAGGCAGAGGCTTTAACCCACTAAGCCACCCAGGTGCCCCCAAATAGTACATTCTTGCAAAGTTAACTAAGGGAAGCATCAAGACAGTGATTCTATATAAATAATGTAAGTCCTGTCTTATATTCATCTATGTGATGCAAGAGAAAGTTATGTTTCTCATCAATTACTACCAATTCAGAAGGGAAGTGGACCTCAAGCAATTCAATATTTACAAACAATCTCATTTCGCTTCGTAATTGAAAGAAGCATGAGTAAAATAATCAGAATTTCCATAAGTTAGTAAACTGAGGTCATTAGAAAGTTGACTGCTACAATCACGACCAATTTCATAATATATGCAAATAAACTATTATGTTTTACTCCCTACTGTTTCTAAATAAAATTGGGGGGAAAAGATCATAAAGATTGGTAGAAAAATTAAAACTTACCCAAACTTCTAGATTCTGGAGCTAGACTTCCCGGTTTCAAATTTGAGTTCTGTCATTTGACTCAATCCACTTCTACACAATAGGAATAATAATAATACCTACCTCAGGGGATTGCTACGAGGAACAAGTTAATACTTTAAAATGTTTAGAACTGGTCTTAGAACTCTCTCTGTAAATGCTTACTAAATACAGTAATGTAACTGTTATTTCTTTTCTATCTCTAAAGGCAACTAATTAGGTCTACAAAATGACCTCATAAATCTGATGTATAATTTAAATTAATGGGGCACCTGGGTGGCTCAGTGGGCTAAAGCCTCTCTGCCTTCAGCTCAGGTCATGATCTCAGGGTCCTGGGATCGAGCCCCGCATCGGGCTCTCTGCTCAGCGGGGAGCCTGCTTCCCCCTCTCTCTCTGCCTGCCTCTCTGCCTACTTGTGGTCTTTGTCTGTCAAATAAATAAATAAAAATTTTAAAAAAAGAAAAAAAATAATAAATTAACATTGAACTTACAAATATATATCCAGTTAACTCTTTGCCTTAAATGTGGTACAAGTGAAAATTATTTTACTTTGTTGCATGGGTACAGGCTTCAGCATTTCAAATGTGCATTTTCTTTGAAAGGAAACTGAATAGCAGAGTGTGCATGAGGCATCGCTTCTCAATTATGCTATGTTTATAAAATGGTAGCATGGTTTGACTTTAAAGTCTGTGACAATTTTTTTAACAGCTTTATTGATACAATTTATATACTATAAAATTCATCCTGTCACCAGTAAACAACATTAGCATTCACTGATTGGCTCTCATGTCTCAGGCAATAAACATATACTATTCCATTTAATCTTCATAAAAACCCTTTGAGGTATTAACATCTCAAATTTCATGATTAAACTAAAAGTTAAGTACTTCGCAGCTAGAAGTTGAGGTGAGGTTTCAACCCCTGTTCATATGACTCCAATATTCTTCCCATATCATGCTGCCTCTCCTTGGAAAAATACTTTGCTCTCTTTCAGAGGTTGGCTGGGAAGAGGGAAATGTGACCCTTTGATGATACTCATGGTTAGAGACAGTAATTTTTTCACCCTGTCATAAGAAAAACCAAGTAATGTAAGAAATAGGATTTACTGGAAGCTTCTTTCAGACTCTCAAATCAAGGATGGCATGGTAGTGCAAAATAGTTTTATTATGAAGAAAATAATCAACTATGATGCTGATACACATCATAATGGCAGTATGCACTAACTTGGAAGGACTCAATACTTCTCACTAGCATTATTGCATCCTTCTTTATTGAATTCCCACCAGATTCCAAATTCCCACATTAAAAACAGGGAAACAACAGATCATACAGGAATTCTTATCCATCTTTTAGACTTTTCACATAATTTACATTATCCTAAAGTCAAATTTCTGGACCTCCTCATGCTTGGAAATATTCAAGAAGTTTTTCCCCAATTCATTTGAAACAAATATTTAGGTGGTGCTTATATGTTAGGGAGCACAATGCTAGCCACCAGCTGTACAGAGGTTTTAAAAAAGAAGAAAAAACAAAACCGGGGCAACCCCGTTAATATATGCCAGGTTTTCAAAAGGAGAGGTAGTCGGTGTGCTCTAGTGGACAGATAGCACTCGGGTTTGGAACTTGGGTTTTATATAAACTTACCTCTCCACCTACTGTGTGACCTTAGCATTTGATTTTTGAGACTGGATTTCCCTATTTGTAACATAATTAGCTACAATAAAAGCTGGCATTATTAAATAATGGCCGGTAAATACACATGGGAAGATGTGGTTAAGAAAATGTTACTTTATAACATCGAGGATAAAGGTTTTCAGGCACGTTTCCTTCCCTTTTAGTACCTGGCATTATTTGATACATATTTCATTCCGTGTTCACCGAGGAACTGGGACATGTTTTTCACTGCAGTTTAGCGTCTGGGTGTGCCTGGGGAGGCGTCACAAAGAGCCTATAAAAGGTTTCCACCTACAGCAGGAGTAGGAGGGCAGGAAGGAGCCCAAGAAGGACACTGAGACCAAGCGTTCGGTTTCGGATTGTTCTTTGTTGGGGCCAAAATTCACCGAGCTTAGGTTCCGCGACTAGCAACGGAAGGACTAGTGTGTCAGAGCTGTTAAAATTTTCTGCCATTTCTTAGCCGTCCCCACGCCCCCCGCCCCACCCCACCCTCAAGCGTGAGTGAATGCGCAAATAAGGGTTCTCAGGCGCCTGTGAGAAAGAGGGAGGGGAAGGCAGAAGTCGAGGATGGACGGGGCGGTGACACCGCTGCTGAGAGAGGACTGAGGGCCCTCACAGAGAAGAGTTAAAACCCGGCTGCCCCGAGCCAGAGGAGGCCAAGGCGAGATGCTGGACGGGCGGGAGCCGACTGGGGGCAGCAGACCGCGGCAGCGTACTTGGTCCGCCCCCGGGACCAACTCTTGTCCCGAGGCGCCCCCCTCGCCCCCCCCCGTCTCTTTTGGTTTCGACCTGCCGACTGGGAGGGGCCGCAGGACGCCATTCCCACAATGCTCTGGGGCGTGCCGCCGCCGTCGCTGCCGCCTCCGCTACCGCTAGTGGAAGAAGATGGCGGAAGGCGGAGCGGCAGATCTGGACATCCAGCGGTCTGACATCGCGACGCTGCTCAAAACCTCGCTCCGGAAAGGGGACACCTGGTGAGAGGAAGGGATTGAGATGGTCGCGGTTGCGGGAGGATGGTGGAGAACTGGGCGGGAACTGTGGGCTGGGTGCTTTAGTTGGTGACAGGTGCGGGCAGGTCCGGCGGCGGCCGCATTGGGCAGCAGGATTTTGGCTGCTCCCGAAATGTTGGGGCGAAGATTGGACCCGAGATGAGGGCTAGGGTTCGTGGCTTGTCGGGGCGTGCTGAGAGGCTTCAGGGGAGCGGCGACGGGGACTCACCCCAGTTCTTTCCGTCCTCCTTCCTTCCGTAGTGCCGCTCCCACCTCAGGCCTTCCCGAATGATAGGTTATAGTCGTTCGGCGTGAGTCTCAGTTTTTGACAGGTCCAGGTCCCGTGGCTTATCAAGATCTCACCCTCTTTCCTTCTCTAGTCATTTCCTTTCCCGGCATTGTCGGCATTCCAGTTCCTTGTTATTCTGATTCTTGTATTCTTCCGGGAGGCAGGCTGCAGGATGTTTGCGGTTCTTACTACACAGGTGGCATGTGTCAGGGCGCCACTTAAGAGAAAGAAACCCTAGTTTCCAGTTCCTTGTCAAAAGGAGGGAGAGGAGTACGGAACCTTAGGCTAATGAGAAATACCACGTGGTCTTGTGCTTCAGTGGAGGCTTGATAGAAACCGGCAGCGTTTCTCTTAGAAGCGCAGCCCTTCCCTCCTGTTTGAGGGATAACGTAGGCCTGCAAAAAGTAGATAAGTCTGCTTGAGGCTTAAGTCACTTGCTAATACTCAGACTTATAAAATACCCAAGGATATACTTAAAGTACTGAAGGAAGTATGTGTAGATTTTAATATTTGTCGGCCATAGTAAGTGGTATTCGGAATAACTTAAATAATGTGAATATGTAACATAATGAGCAAGTGCTCTGTTTATTAGGAAGGGTAGTGTGCTTTTTTACTGTAATAACAATTATTTTCATGTCCCGTTGTCACCATAGCAGTGGTATATAATTTACAGAGCTTTTTTTTCCACGTACTCCTCTATGACTTAGTGGAAGCAACATAAGATTTAGACGTAGTTAGGTACCCGTTTCACCACTTAACCTTCAATATGACTTCGAGGAGAGTTCAATTAAATCATTGTATCTCAATGTCTTCATCTGTGAAATGGACAATAATTTCATTGTAGGAGCTTTATCTTGATTCAGTGACATATTCCAAAATATTATGTTTATGAGATAACATTAAATTTTACTTTCTTGTCACCTTCATTTGCTTCTGATAAAATGCTGTAGTACTAGGACAGTTTCAAGTAAGCTAGTAGATGGCAGTCTTGGGACTTGAATGTAAGTTTTTTTTTTTTTTTTAAGATATTATTTATTTATTTATTTGACAGAGAGAGAGATCACAGGTAGGCAGAGAGGCAGGCAGAGAGAGAGGGGGAAGCAGGCTCGCCACTGTGCAGAGAGCCCAATGCGGGGCTCCATCCCAGGACCCTGAGATCATGACCTGAGCCGAAGGCAGAGGCTTAACCCACTGAGACACCCAGGCGCCCCTTGAATTTAAGTATTTTGATTTAAGTCTTGGTACTTTTTTCCTACTTTATTAGGCTACATAGATTCTGTGTTTATATGATAAAAATCTCTAAGGGTGTAAGCATACACTTGTTGCATTACAACAGAAATCATCTTTAGATCATCTTTAGATGATTTAATCATCTTTAGATGATTTAATAATTATTATTGTTCTTGTAAGTGTGAGATGTTTATTCATGTGCGGAAATTGGATATTTCCTAGGACACATGTTTACCTTGATCTGTGGATTATTAAAGATAAATCTTGGCTTCCTTTCATTTGTTAAAGAACACTTAAACTTTCTTAACTCACCTAGCCTATTATCACCTTATAAAAAGATAAATGTGGATTTCCATAAAATAGAAATCTGTAAGTTTAAATATGGCTGTTATTCAGATGGATATTACTTTTATTTTATTTTATTTATTTGACAGACACAGATCAGAAGCAGGCAGAGAGGCAGGTAGAAGATACTACTTTTTTTAATGTATGTTTTTGGTATTCTGGGTAGTAATTGGTGTTGACAGTGTGGGATGATACGAACAGTGTGTGTATTGTGGGCATTAAACTTAAAGTTTGACATTTTTCTTTTTTTTTTTTTAAGATTTTATTTATTTATTTGTTAGAGAGAGAGAGAGCACAGGCAGACAGGCAGGCAGAGGCAGAGGGAGAAGCAGGCTCCCTGCTGAGCAAGGAGCCCATTGTGGGACTCTATCCCAGGACGCTGGGATCATGACCTGAGCCGAAGGCAGCCCCTTAACCAACTGAGCCACCCAGGCATCCCCGAGTTTGACATTTTTCAAATAAAAGTATTTTTGCTTTTTCACAGTTACTGTAAATCATTTTAAAGACTTGTTGTAAAGAATACAGGAAGTCCATAAATTTGACTTTCATTTTAAAATGAAAGTCAGTGCTTTCATTTTTAAGAAAAGGAAACTGAAGCCCACATGTTTAGATAACAGCAGAATGTGGACTTTTTTTTTTCTTTTAAGATTTATTTATTTGAGAAGGGGTGGGGAGGGGCAGTGGGGGAGGGAGAGAGAGAGAATAATTTTTTTTTTTTTTTTTTTTTTTTTTTTAAAGCAGTCTCCCCACTAAGTGGGGAGCCTGATGCAGGTTCCATCTCAGGATCCTGAGAGACCCTAAGATCACAACCTGAGCTGAAATCAAGAGTCAGATGCTTAACTAACTGTACCATCCAGGTGCCCCAGAATGTGAAAATTTTTGTCCTTGATTGATTACCTCTGTTAGTTAAAGTGGAAGAATGCAGTAGTAGGATGGAACTGAGGATTTGCAAAAACCAGTTTGGCTTATATGTAAGCCAGTTAATTTGCAATTAGGTGAAATCTGTCAAAAAAGGAAATAGTTTAGAGCAAAAGTTTGATTCAGAGTTTTTTTTTTTTTTTTTTT
>RCUC01085503.1:0-11131 GCA_003697995.1 Taxidea taxus jeffersonii
ACACACACACACACACACACACACACACACAAAATAAGGGGAAACAGGGTGAAGAGATGAAATATGACTGTAAAGATGAAAATTTTAAAATATTCTAAAAAAGGAATTGATAAGATGTTGGTTGAAAAAAGAAAAGAAAAAAAAAGGAGGGCAGAATGTGTTTAGGCTGGAGAGTAGAACAAAGTCATTTACTAGATTTAGGGTATATTTTGGTTTATTAGAAGAAACTTCATCCCAAAATTTTGAAGAAAGAAAAACCTGTATGTATACAAAAAATAAGGTTAAATACAGTGAAGGTATAGAATATGAGTATAGGAAGGAAAAAAATGAAACAAGAT
Source organism: Taxidea taxus jeffersonii (assembly GCA_003697995.1). Lineage (NCBI taxonomy): Eukaryota > Metazoa > Chordata > Mammalia > Carnivora > Mustelidae > Taxidea > Taxidea taxus. Next base: position 339 of record RCUC01085503.1, read on the forward strand.
GCAATCGGGAGGGAGACAAATAAAAAGAGATGCTTAGTCTCACAAAACAAATTGAGTGAGAGTTGCTGGGGGGTGGGAGTGTAGGGATAGGGTGGTTGGGTTATGGACATTGTGGGGGTATGTGCTGTGGTGATTGCTGTGAATTGCATAAGCCTGATGATTTACCTTGTACCCTTGGGGCAAATAATACATTACATGTTAATAAAAATTATTTAAAAAATAATATGACTATAACAGTGAAAATTTAAAAAGATTTTTAAAAAGGTATTGATAAGATAAAATAGTTAAAAAACATTAAAATAGGAATGAGGAAAAATTTAGAAAAATAGAATAAGAAAAAATAAAATTAAAAACATTTAACTTTGAAGACTAAAGTATCATAGGAAAAAAAACCATGAATTCTGTGTTGCTTTCCCCTAGCTCTGGAGTTCCACAGTTGTCATTGATCAATGAACTTGGTCTTGGCTGGATGTTCTTTTTGATCTTCTTGGGGAGGGGCCTCTTGTACTGAAAATGTCTTTTCCTGGAGGTGAAGTTGCACCACCCTTGCCAGGGGCAAGGTGTTATCTGCTCGGTTTTGCTCTCGGTAGCTTTTGTTTCCTGAGCACTTTCTGTACAGCTTTGGAGGACAAAATAAAGATGGTAGCCTCCCAATCTCCAGGCTGTTAGGAGCTGAGAGCTTGGGGCACCAATTATCACTGTGCCCTCAGAGAAAAGCAGTAAATAATTCCCATTTCTCTGGTCTCTGGCCATGCTTTGTGCTCACCCAGCTTCTGACCAAACGTTTCTGTCTCTGGTGCTCGCACTGTTGGGAGTCTCCAAACCAAGCACATTCCTGCAGTGTGCTCCTGTGCTGCTCCTCCCAGAAGAGGAAGGAGGGGGTCTTCCCAGATCTGCCACTTGTGGGGTCCCTGCTTGAAGATCAGTGGTCTGACTGTGCCTTGGATCACAGTTTAAGGTAACCCTGTGCTGAGAGCCCCCTCCTTGGATCTGTCTCTGCACCTGGCTTTCCCACTCTGACACCTGGGATCTCTGCCACACTCAGACACCCCTGGTCTTTTTGTGACCCTGATGGTCCTGAGACCACACTGTCCTTGCAAGGGCTCCACTCCCCACTTAGCTTCTTGAGCAACGTCCCTCAGTGGAGCAGACTTCTAAAAGTTCCAGTTTTGTACTCTCCTGCTCTTCTGCTTGCCAGGAGCCAGCCCCTACCCCTTCAGTCCATTTTCCCACATACTGCTTCAGATTCAGTTCTCCGCACATCATACCTCCCAGAAAGTGGTAGCTTTTCTGTCCCTAGAATTGCTGCTTTTTTTAATCTTCAATCTCCTGTTGAGTTTGTAGGTGTTCAGAATGGCTTGATAACTATGTAGCTGAACTCCTGGGACCTGATGATATTTAGGTCTCCTACTCCTCCGCCATCTTGCTCCTCCCTGTGCATTGTTCATTTATAACTAACTTGTAGGGATAAGCATAAGACTCTGATACAGCATATAAAGATAAACTTCATGGCAAAAATATTTATATGATTATTGAGATAGTGAGTTTTGGAATAAGATCACTTGAGTTTGAATTACTTGAGTTGGCTCTACTACTTACAAACTCTGTGATTTTGAGCATATTGCTTAAATTCTTTGCACTTCAGTTTCCACTTGAGTAAAGTGGGAATAATGAAATGTTTTAAGAATATTGTGTGGAACAAATCATAGTTAAAGCACAACATACTTTGAACAGTAAATAACATATTGTAAATGCTCCCTAATTTTTGGCTCATATTATTCTATATTTAAGATGAATCTAACCAGGGTTAGAATACAGATATTGCCAGAAAATTGTAACACTAATTAATGCACATGAGAATTAGATTCCTTCATTTGTCTTACACTCTTAATTGTTGTTTTCTTATTCTTAATATGCTTCCCTCAAGTGAACAATCCATAAAAATATGCCTAGAGTTATCCTAGAATGTGAAATAATGACCCAAATTTAATTTCAACCTAAAAAGTGCCTTTTAATCAATACAGACTATTGCCAATAGAATGAGTTTCCCAGAAGGCTGGCAAATCATTAGGTATAAAAGCATTTGTAAGGAGGTAAAATGTGGAGGGATAAAATGATTCTTAATACTCTCACAACCTTACAACCCCATATCAGGATCTAGTGTAACATAGAAAAGAAGGATCAGACATTGTATTGCTAGACAACTTAAAATTATCCTGAAGAAAATTATAATGATGGTGTACTTTAAAACATATCTCCAAATAGTTATATAGAAACAGAGAGGTAGGGTATCAAAACTGAACATTCATCAGTCATACCTACAATAAACACAGAGTATGGAAGGCTGGGGACAAACCACCAACAGCTACAAAATTCCTGTGTGCCATATTAGAATCTGTTCAGAGGGAAGAAGAGGGAAGTGATAGAGTGTTGGATGAAACTGAGAACAGGAGAATTCTAAAACTACTGGTAAGAAATCACTGGAAAGCCTGGTATATGAAGAAGAAGAGAAAACATCAAAGGATTCTTTGCACACTCCAATTTAAGAGTGAGCACAGGGGATTGATGCTAAGGTCAGAGAAGACCAAAACATAATGAGACTAAAGAATTCTCAAAACTGCCCAACTGAAGCTCCTTTACAGGACTGAGGAAAATTACTAGGAGTGGAATCCAAATGGATTAGATTGGGTCTACTGGGGACACAAGAAAAAGAAGGTTGAAATAAAATTGGGGAAGGACAACAGAAGAAGAAGATTTGGAAGATACAAGGTTATCTGGGAGTGTGTGTGTGTGTGTGTGTGTGTGTGTGTGTGTGTGTGTGCTGCAAAGACAGCAGAAGAAGGAGATCTGATCAATAAACCTAGAAAAGGAATCCCAGTTCAGTCTTCTTTCCTAAAAGTTTAGGAAAAATAATCACACGGTGAGCAATGGGAAAAGAATAGTGTTCAAATCCTAGTCAAATTATAAGAATAAAGGAGAAAAAAGAGCAGAAAAACATCTCTACACTCAATGAGCTAAAAGAAATAAAGTGGCACTAAAAATATAAGAACAACATAAATTGGAATGAAAATTTTTTAAAATTAAAAGATGAGGTGATACAACATAGGGAAGAATTATAAGTAAAGAATATTTCAGAAATGGGGACTAAACTAGAAGGCACATAAGAGCAAATAAATGGCATAGAAAATGTAATGGAAAGTGGAAGTTAAAAGGAAGAAAATTATGGAAATTTTGAAAATGAGTTAAAAGAGAAAAGAATTTGAGAGAAAATGGGAAATACAAGAGACAGGCAAAGACTCTCTAATATGGATGCCATGTAGTAACTCTGAAGCAATGGAAAAAAAAGCTAAAAGCTACAAAGAACATTTTCTTGAAATAAGAACAAAACTTGAAACAGCATATTAAAAAAAAAAAAACACACACTTTTTACCTGGAAAATCAACACAGAGTAACTAAAAAATATTTTAGATCTACTTAATTTTACCAAAACAAAAACAAAACACAAAAAAAACCCCAAATGTAAAGTCATTCTTTGGGTACATGCCCACTCATGAAGGAAAGAAAATTGAATTTGTTTCAGATTTTTCTAATAGAAAACTTTGGTTCTCAAAGACAGAAAATTTTAAAGTGTAGATTTTATATCCAGCCCAACTAGCTTTCAGTTATGGAGCCACAAACCTTCTGTTATGAGCACACTAAACTCAGGAAATATTGTTTCCATAGGATTTTGCTTTGAAATGTACTAGAAGATAAATTTTACAAAACCAAAAGGCCTAGGAAGACATTTAATAGATCTTTTAAAAATATTTTACTTATTTATTTGACAGAGCACAAGCAGGGGGGAACTGCAGGCAGAGGGAGAAGCAGTCTCCCTGCTGAGCAGAAAGCCTGATGTGGGACTCCATCCCAGGACCCTGGAATCATGACCTGAGCCAAAGGCAGATGCTTAACCAACTGAGCCCCCAGGCACCCTGGCGACATTTGTATAAAGACTTATGGTAAGCATTATTTTATATTTTTATAGAACTAATAATAAATGATGGTTATAAGGGGGAGACTATAATATATTTTAACATTATAAATATATTATAACTCCCCAAAATGGCTAGAAAATGTCATAAGCATATGGAAAATATGCTTGCTAATTGTTTTCTTGTTATTAACTAGGAGTAAAAGAATAGTACTTCTCATTAGATGCTAGATGAGAATGAAGGGAGAGGAAATTACTAGAAAATTCAGTATTACTCATCATTGAGAAATAACAGAAATGAAATAAAAATATCTAAGGGTATTACATAAAGCTATAATAGTAAAAGCATATAAGTAATCAACAAAACAAGAATGCACACTTTCATAAGAGTAAGAAATATATACAAAGAAAGCAAAAGAAATAGATCACATTTAAAAAATCTGTGTGCATAAAATATGTCAGCCAAACCTATCAATCACATAAATAAATTTAACTGGACTTACCAACCTATTAAGAAATAAAGAAGAGGGCACTTGGGTGGCTTAGTGGGTTAAACCAGTGCCTGGCTCAGGTCATGATCTCAGGTGCCTGGGATAGAGCCCTGCATCACGCTCTCTGCTCAGCAGGGAGCCTACTTCCCTCTCTCTCTCTGCCTGTCTCTCTGCCTATTTGTGATCTCTCTCTGTCAAATAAATAAATAAAATCTTTAAAAAAAAAGGAAAGATGAAAAATTTTCTGACAGTTTAGTACAGGGAAATGCTGCTATATACAGCAAACATATCTAAATAAAGAGGGATGCCTGGGTGGCTCAGTTGGTTAAGCGGCTGCCTTCGGCTTGGGTCATGATCCCAGCGTCCTGGGATCGAGTCCCACATCAGGCTCCTTGCTCGACAGGGAGCCTGCTTCTCCCTCTGCCTCTGCCTGTGCTCTCTCTCTCTCTCTCTCTCTCTCTCTAACAAATAAAAAAAAATTAAAAAAAAATTTTTAAAAACTAACTAAATAAAGAGATTCAAGTGGGGAAAAGTTTGGACCCAGAAAATGCAAATAAAAAGGAAGAAGAGAAAAAAAAAAGGAAGAGGAGGTCATGATATTGTTATCCTGACAAGGCAGTAACTGAGCTGTAAACTCACCTACTAGAGAATATATCTTGTCAAGAGTACATGTAATATTTACAAAAGTTGATCATATTATCAGCCATAAAGAAAGCCTTAATGAATTCCAAAGAATAGAAATAATATGAAGAGAATCCTCCATTTGCCAAGCACTGAAACAAAGTATATATAAAAAAAAAATCAAAACCAGAAAGGCCTTTTACTTGTAAATTAAAAAGAAAACAAAAGCCCTTGGTACTAAAGAATGCTTGAATCACAGAATTTCTTGAAAACATAAAATCAGAACCTGTGGTATACAAATAAAATCAGAGGGAATTTGATAGCAGTAAGTAAACATAACATTAAAAATTAAATTCTGAAGGTAAGTGGATTAAAGATTCAAGTGCTAGAAAGGAAAAACAAAGCAAAACAAAAAGAAAATAAAGGAAATTCCACTAAAAAACAGAGAATAAGTAGAATTAGTAAGTAAATCTAAAAACTGATTCTTTTTTTTTTTAGATTATTTATTTATTTATTTATTTATTTATTTACAGAGAGAGACACAGGGAGAGAGGGAACACAAGCAGGGGGCGTGGGAGAGGGAGAAGCAGGCTTCCCGCTGAGCAGGGAGCCCAATGCCAGATCTATCCTAGGACACTGAGATCTTGATCTGAGCCAAAGGCACGTGCTTAAGGACTGAGCCACCCAGGTGCACCAAAAGCTGATTCTTTAAAAAGAAAAATAAATAAATAAATGTAGATAGACTACCAGCTAACTTTAGTAGGACAAAAAAGTGAACACATGTGTATAAAATTAGAATTGACAAGAGGAAATAACCTTCAAAACCAAGGAACTTTAAAGTCAATAGAGATTATTTTGCACAACTCTGCACAATTAAGTTTGAAAACCTAAGTGAAATGGGTCATTTTAAAGAAGACTGTACTTTATCAAAATTGACCACCATAAAGACCGAATGTTTAAAAAGATCAGATATCCATAAAAGAAATAGACAAAGAACTATTGTTCTTTAACTTTAAACATTATCTATTAACTCTTGTTAAAGAACTCCTCCAAAAACATTGTGGGGCACCTGGATGGCCCAGTTGGTTAAACACCTGCCTTTGGCTCAGGTCATGATCCCAGGGGATCAAGCCCACTCAAGCCCCCATGGGGCTCTCTGCTCATTGGGGAGCCTGTTTCTCCCTCTGTCTCTCCTCCTCCCCCTGATCATGCTCTCTTTCTCTCAAATTATAAATGAAATTGTAAAAAAAAATCAAAGAAAACATCATACTTGGGTTTTGTTTTTTGGTTGGATTTTCCCACATGGTAACACTGAAAAAGGACTCCAGTCAACTTGAAGAAGTTTTCCCTGGCCAATTAGAGGACCAATTAAACACCAACAGATGAGTGCAAATGACTGAACAATGTCTTATCTTTGATGGTAGCAAAACAGATAAATCCTAACTGGTCACCATTGGCAGGTGCTAGTAAACCCATCATTCTGACAACTGGTAAATAGGAGATAAGAATCAAACATTTATCCTTCCTTTCCCATATGAAGTACATTACTTGGTACACAAATGGATGGTGAAGGCAAATTTTTCTACATAGAAGTGGTATAGCTAATAAGAGAAGAACATTATTTGCAATCTGTAGTGAATTAATGGATCGCATTATATATCACAAAAGTCTACTAACATTACGAAAAGGCAACCAGATCTTATATGTCTCCTGATACACTTATGAATTAGTCTTGCCTATATATATATATATATATATATATATAATCCTCAGTCTGATCAAGCCATTAGATCCAAACAATGTGCCAGAAGCGCAAAGATAGAAGCAGTGAGATACAAACTTGAGGAGTCTTTACAGAGCAAATGATCTAATTCCTTTATTAAATTAAGTGAAGGAAAAAAGACAGATGGAAAGGAGCTTATATATTAAAATGAATTTAAGGCACACATTAACCAGTCAACATATGGACCTTATTGGTATCCTCATTGAAATGGTTAAAAGAGAAAACATGAAATAGTTGGAAATTGGAACATCAGATATTTGATAACATTAAAGAATGATTATTAACTTCTGATTGAGATGTGATAATTATATTGGGCTTTTGCTTAAAAAAAAAGGAGGGAGATCTTGCCTTTCCAAGATAAATACTGAAATATTTACTGATGAAATGTTATGATGTCTGGTATTTGCTTCAAATAAGTGGAAAATAGAAAAAATAGATAAAACAAGACTGGCCATGAGTTGAAAATTGTTAAAGCTGGTTGATGGGTATATGGGAGTTCATTATACTCTCCTATTTTTATATTTTTGAAGTTTTCTTAATATAAAAATTGATGAATATTTTATTATTAAAAATAGGGGATAACTCTTATGAATATCACTCGATTATTATTAGCTCAATGGGGAGAAAGTGCTCCCTTATATCTGCTTTAACATATTTAAGATCACTGCAACTCTAGTAACAAAGGAATTATATGTACACTAACAAAAGGGATAAATGCTCTTTCTTTGCTTTTCTGATTTTTTTCTCCATTTCCAGACATTCATTCAGCTTGTAGTTATAGAGCTGCTGATATTGTAAAAATGTTGCTTAGCAACATGTTAATGGGGAAAAACACTCCTTAAGACATTAGAGTTTTTGTCTTTTGAAATGTACTAGTTCAGCATATGATACCTCCCACAGTTCAATTTAACAAGAGGAAAAATATCAACTCTCGGAATATATTTTTTTTAATCTTAACTGGGCCTGAATTTAATAAGAATATAAAAAATGGAATACGATAATGACCCTGAACTGCATATAATTCTGTTGGTCTCTTTTGAAAGAGTGATTTAGAGATGAGGAACTCTAGCAGTCTGCCCCTTACCTAGTATCTGGGGTGGGGGTGAGAGGATATTGATGAAGTTTTAGAATATAAGTGAGGTTCTGTGTGGTGGAGTCTGGAGCCTACGACCAAGAAAGAATTCTTCAGATGTCTTTGGTGTATAATGGTGGTTTCTTAAAGCATGGGAACAGGACCCATGGACAGAAAGAGCTGCTGGGTGGCTCAGTTGGTTAAGCTCAGGGGTTATGAGGGGTGGCTGATTATATACTTGGAAGTTGGGAGGGGGTCAGGGAGAGCATAAGTCTCTAAGGAATTTTGGAAGCAAGATTTCCAGGACCTTGAGGGGCTGGCTGTTGTTGGGAAAAGGTCATTTATTATTATCTAATGAAACCTTAGTCATGAGACCCTTCAGATGTGTAACGGTGGGCCATATGCTTGGGGATGATTGCCAGCATGTATCTTAGAGGGTTTAGAGATAAATGAAGTTTCCAAAGGAATTTTTACATGTTAAAGTAGATTTACAGGATCCTGGTTGGGGTGGGTTGGTCAGGCTAGGATTGCCTTTTGCTCTTAGCAAAGTATTAAGGTGAAGGCAGTTGAGTCCCTAGAGCAATGCCACTCTGCTTATTTCAAGGACTTGTCAGTGGGCTCTAGGTAGTAAGGAAATTGAATAAATTTTCTTCTGCCTTTGTTTCCCACATCAGTCTGAAGGGAAAACATCCCATCTTCACCCTCCATTCAGTATTATTGCTCAAGGAAAATGCATTGAATTGAGTACTCAAGGATCTAGAAGGTGGGCCCAACGAGTCACTCGTTAAGCCTCAGTTTCTTTTCTAGAAAATCAGGGTATTGAACTAACTGCTCTTGAAAGACATTTCTAACTACAAAAGCCCCTAGACCAAAGCTTCTGAAATGTCATTGTGTTAACTGTGCCTTCCCTGGACATTCAATGAAAATGCAGATTCTGATTCAAGGGACCTTGAGTTTTTGTATTTTTAATAAGCTCCCAAGAGTACTGATTCTGATGGTCAGGGCGATTCACACTTTTATAGCAAGGCTCTCTGTCACTCAGAACAAGCAGAGAGACAAGAAAATGTTACTTGTCAGCCTTGACACCGTGTTTGGATAAGAGGACAGCCGGAACATCTGAGACCCAGGTTCAAACCTTGGCTCTGTCCTTAGATGTGTTACTGAGCCACCCTGGGCTTCAGAGTCTTCAACTGCAAAAATGGAAATGTGAGCATTTTCTGAGAAGATTGAATGAGATTATAATATCACTATCATGTTCCTAACCAAGCACATAGTAAGTACTCTGTGGTTAATATAATTATTAATTATTGTTGGGCCTAGAGGAAAACAGAGTATTCATGAAGGATCATGTTGCAATAAGAGTCTTTATCTCCTTATTTATGTGTGAGACAGTTTGAAAAATTGGGAAGACTGTGGACTTATTCAGAGTGTAAGGTTCTTTTTGTTGCTGACACAATGTAGCTGTCATATCCTTTACTGGGCCTCACTTTAGACATCAGTCCAGTGAAAAGGTGAAATTCATTCCTTCCCTCCAAACATCCTAGGAATGTATTTTAGCTCTGCTAGATGACTCAGTGTCCTGAGCTATATACCACAGAGCTCCAAGGAACCAACTCCCCATTTAATAAACCGTGAGGGGAGGGGAGGCAAGCAGTAGGTGGCAGAAAGCTTATCAGAACTGGATAAAAAGCTCAATCCCACAAGACTCTGCCCAGCAGGAGTTCTATTTTAAACCCCAGTCCTTTTTAGCAACAGAGAGCCAGGACAGTGATTTAATTACTGATGGGCTACATCAGAGGCAAAATTGGAGCCAGCTTCCCAGAATCAGGACAAAGGGCAGATGGACCAGCTCTGGGGGGGACATGTCTTCTGAACCTTCCCACTACCTTTCCTGCTGATGTATTTTCTTGAGTCTCTGAAGTGCAGTGCTTTAGATTTTTAAACAAATGTGCTTGGGACTCTATGATTTTGCCCATTTTCTGAAGGATTTTCTAAGCATCTGTCAGCTTCTGTCTGAATCATGCATTCACGTGTATATGAATCACTTCCTTCCCATTTCATGCCATGATCCCTGCCCCCTTCTTTTATAGACATCCACACCACCCCCTTTGGAAAGAATAAATGAAGGAACTGGGGATTTTGTGGTGATTATCATACTAAACATGTTTCTTTTTTGAAACCATGGGTGCTCAAAATCATTTGGGGAGATTTCCCTATGATGGAGATTCTAGGGGATCCTTAAGAAGGGAGGCTGGTAGTGAGAACGGTTCATTACACAGAGGATCCCCTGACTGGCATGACCACTCTGAACCGGAAAAGAACTCAAGGATCATAATAGCCTCAACATCATGATTAAGAAAGTCCTAAGGGGCACCTGGGTTGTTGTCCATTAACCATGGACTTTTTGGTTTTGGCTTAAGTCATGATCTTAGGGTCCTGAGATTAGTTCCTCCTCAAGCTCCCTGTTCCTCATGAAGTCTGTTTGGGATTCTTTCCTTCTTCCTCTCCCTCTGCCCCTCCCCACAGGCACATGTGCATTTTCTCCCTCTCAAATAAGTAAGATCTTAAAAAAAAAAAAAAATTCTGGAGTCTTAGGGACTCTCTTAGAGAGGTAAGGCATCATAACATTACTTAATGAAATCTAAGTAATTTGGTAATAAGTGTAGGTTTCAGAGTGAGATAACTGTAGCTTGGATTCTTGCTTCATCACAATTCAAATTTGCTTAACTAAATGGGTGACCTTGAACAGGTCACTTCAGCTTTCTAATCTTCTTTGCCCTCTAGTGTAAAAAGGGTATCTACCTCTGTTTTACAGTTCTTGTAAAGGTATAATGAGATTTCATATTTAGAATACTT
>RCUC01085504.1:0-11416 GCA_003697995.1 Taxidea taxus jeffersonii
AGAGAGAGAGAGAGAGAGAGAGAGAGAGGAGGAAGCAGGCTCCCTGCCCAGCAGAGAGCCTGACGCGGGGCTCGATCACAGGACCCTGGGATCATGACCCAAGCTGAAGGCAGAGGCTTTAACCCACTGAGCCACCCAGGCGCCCCTATTGTTTTAAATTATAGAAATAATATGTGCGCTTTCTATCAAGTCAAATAATTCAGAAGTGTGCAAAAATGTTAATAATCTCCCCTTTCCCTCTCCCAGTCCAAACTGTGAAGTTATAACCTGTGTTTCTTTCCATATTTATTTCTATGAGGATCTGTACAGAGCAGATGTATCCAATGCATTGCTAGGATTTTTTAAAAAATCACCTTTAGCAGGCTGGATCATTAAATCCATTTTATCATTTCACCCGCTTTCCCTCTTTTTCTTCCTTTCTTCCGTCTCAATCCATCATGGAGCTTTCCAGGTTAGTATAAATGACTCTCACTTGCCTTCATAATATTGCTATAGATGCAGCATCATTTGGCCAACTGTTTCTCTATTTGTGGGCCCTCAGAGTGGTCCCAGGTAGTTTTGCCATACCAGAAAAGCTGCAGTAAAGCATCTTGTACTAATATCCTTATCTACTGGTGCTTTTGTCTCTATTAGATAGATTCCCAAAGTGGGGTATTGGTTACTTGATAGCAAGTTTTACATTCTTGTATGCTGGTTATTGGTATGATAATGTGCTGTCCTCTCTCCCTTAAATTGACTCTCTAAGCCATTATTCTATTTTGTTTACGCAGTAGCTGGTTTCCCAAGGTGGCACTGTGGCTGAAGTAAAACCCAGAAGATGTATCCATTCACTGTTTGGATGGGGAGGTAAGGTGAGTTCATCTACAGGGACCCAGTTTTGAAGTTGGTCTGTGTGTGTTGGTGAGTATGTGTGTAAATGTGTGTCTGTGTGTTTTATTTTTTATTTTTTTAAGATTTTATTTATGTATTAGTTAGAGAGGGAGAGAGAGCGAGCACAGGCAGACAGAGAGGCAGGCAGAGGCAGAGGGAGAAGCAGGCTCCCTGCCGAGCAAGGAGCCCGATGTGGGACTCGATCCCAGGACGCTGGGATCATGCCTGAGCCGAAGGCAACCGCTTAACCAACTGAGCCACCCAGGCGTCCCGTGTCTGTGTGTTTTAACTGACTCAGCTGAAATGCAAGGAGTTACCTTGCATGTCTAGGTGTGTCTAGGTGTCATTCCCTGTTAAATCAAGTAAATGGTTTGCACTGCTGAGGTGTGATATAGTATAGAGAGATAGGATTTCAAGTCAGAAGACCTGGGTCTGAGTTTCCTGGTTCTCTACCAACTATGTTCTTTTAGGCATGGTGTCTTCAGAAGAAAAATGGGCATCATCCCAGTGCCCACCTTACAGTTTGTAAGAATTAAAAGAGAAAACACATTGTAAACTGTACAGCTTTCCAGATGTGCTTTAAATGTTTAAATATTTAATGCAGGAAAAACACTTTAGAGAAAGATGCTGTTCTTTTTAACAAAGAGCAAACCAACAGATACACACAGTCAGAGAGACACCACTAGGACCTTACGTTGGAGGGGCCTTCAGAAACCCAGGGAGGCAAATCCCAATGGCACCCAGTAAAGAGGGGCTGGCTGGGTCGAGTGGAAGATTCCAGAGGCTTACAATTAAGGGTATATTTTAAAACAGCCACACACAAAAAGCTGCTCAAGAATTTCCTGCACTTGAGGACCCAAATATCCCGACTGATGACGATTGCTTTCTTTCGGAGAGTTGTCTGGTTTTGGCATTGGGTGTAAAGATTCTTTTTGACAGACTGAAGCTGTTGGCTGCAGTCCTTTGCTGAGGAACCCTTGGATACTTCTCAGGTGTTTTCTTCTTCCTCAAGGCAACGGGCTCAGTGGTGGGCCCAGGACTGTCTCAGTTTTAAAGAGGGAAATCCAGTGTCCTTAATCCTGGGCACACTGGATAGCCTTGCTCTCTCCTGGATCCCTTGCTCTGGGGGAAGCCAGCTGCCATGCCCCATTGAGGGCACTCTAGCAACCCTATGGAGAGATATGAGTTGAGAAACTGAGGTTTCCTACATTGTGACAGCTCTCCTTGAATGGCTAAAAAGAAAAGAAGGCATGTCATGACCATGAAAGTTGCCCCCATCCTTCACTTTCTGGGTGTTCTTCTTATTTTTTTTTAAATTTGAGTACAGTTGACACACAATATTACCTCAGTTTCAGGGGTACAACAGCGATCTGACAAGCTTATGCTACCATCTGTCACCATACAACACACCACAGTAGCGTGGACCATATATCCTTATGCTGTGCTTTCTATTCCCGTGACATATTCATTCCATAACTGTTATCTCACACTCCCCTTCACCCGTTTTTGCCAATTCCCCCTAAGGGATATGTATTCTTAAAGGCTGTGGTTCTCAAACTTTGCTGTCATGGAATATTGCTGTTCTGTGAGCTGGAAGGAGGAGTGTTTCCACTAAAATTGAATAATAGCTACCTTGCCCAGTAAGCAGAAAAGAACCAATTAAGATGGCAATAGAATTTTTATCAGTTTTCAGACCTCCGTCCAAATCAAACATTTCTTGTGTCTTACCACTTGGTTACAACTTTATGATTTTCAGATATAGATAAAAGATTTTATTTTAAATGGTAATTTTCTATATGGGTATCATAGGTATACTCTGAAGTATTGTGACTCCCAGTGAACTTCATGATATAGAGTAAACTTTAGGGCCATTTTTAAAGGGATTATCTTTTTTTAAAAAAGATTTTATTTATTTATTTGACAGACAGAGATCACAAGTAGGCAGAGAGGCAGGCAGAGAGAGAGGAGGAAGCAGGCTCCCCGCTGAGCAGAGAGTCCGATGCGGGGCTCGATCCCAGGACCCTGGGATCATGACCTGAGCTGAAGGCAGAGGCTTGAGCCACCCATTGAGCCACCCAGGTGCCCCTAAAGGGATTATCTTGATGGAATGTTATGTACAGAACCTTCAGAAAGTTATACAAAGTGGGGGTCACAGGTCTCAGTTTTTCTCGGGATAGCTCCTGGTTGGCCAGTCAGACTCTGTCCATTTAGTGCCTACCCTCACTATCAAAAGTGTTCTGGTTTGAGTGATAAATTATATTTTCATCCTAGTTCTAGGGGACCTGGTAGGAAGGAATTTATTTTGTTTTGTTTTTGGCTAACATTTGTTAGATACATGCCAGGCGTGGGCTTGACCACTTTCTACGCATTTTTCTTATTTAACCTTTCTGACCATTAGTCGATGCTACTAAGAAATAAACAACTGAAGTCTCAGAAAGACAAATCTGCCCACCTTCGATAAGCTCTACTAGGTGACGGGGTCGGAATTAGAACCCATGTCTGGCAAACTCCACAGCCTGTGTGCTTAGCTGACATATACCGATCTTCCTCCTTCCGTGTTAGGGGACTGGAATACTGGATTTGATTCCCAGCTGCCTAAAGTCCTTGAGAATTCCAAGGAAGTAGATGCAACCTCAAGTGGCCAGTGGGGCTTCCTTCTGGGGAAACAGTGTTCCTTGAGTAGGAAAATGAGTTGTCTGTACTCATCTGAGCACTTCAGATAACCCCAAGGGACGCCCTGTCCGTCCCTCATTAGTAGAGCCGTCTGTTTACAGGCGTGCTGAGACTTTTTTTTTTCCAATTAAAGTATAACAAATTTGCTAAGACTTCGTCCCACCCAGCCCTGCCAGTTGGGCGTTTGTGGGGGGGGGGTGGCTTAAATGAAGACGTGTGAGTGCAGTGGCCTGCCCTGGGGTGAGGAGAGAAAAGAGCAGATCTGTGTGCGTCCTAGCAGCCTGCTGTTCTCCCTCTGCTGTGGCCTGTTCTGGGACTGCGGGCCAAAGTAGCCTTGGAATTGCTTAGACCTGCCTCTGTGCCTTTAGCTGTCCGGGTAAAAACATCACCTCTCTGGAGGCCTGTGCTGGAGCACAAACCCACGTATTGTCTGGCCCCTGGCAGGCTGGTCTGTGGAGGGGACACTCTAAGAGCTCTATTTTAATCTTTTGGAGCTGGGCCAGGGTAGGAATTCAGCTGCCAGCCCCAGGCTCCCCACCCCCATACTCTCGCCCCAGCCCCCATACCGCGACCCCCTCCTCCTGGTTTCATTTGCTCTGACCTCCCATCATGAGAGGTGCTGGTGTTCTTTTTTTTCCTCCCTTTCTCTTTTTTAAACTACCAGGCTCTTTCATTGATTTGACCTCCCAAAGTGAGGCAGACCAGGGCTCCTCAGTGGGCTACTTGGGGCTCAGAGCTGGCATGAGGCCAGCCCTTGAATCCTGAGCTTTACCTCCAGATGTGTGTGCCTCTGTGTTTGTGTGGACTGGTGTGTTTGTGTTGTATGTGTGAATGTGTGTGTGGGGGGGATCTGAGTGTGTTGGTGTGTCTAGATGTGTTTTTGTATCTCTAGGACTTTTCTCTCCATGCAAAGAAAATGTACGGGGTAGAAAAACTGAGGGGAGAAGAGGATGGAGGGGAGAGGAAAGGGTGGTCTAAGTCCCTATACCTCCCCTTCTCCCTCTCCCAACAATATGCCCCTGGCTCCGAGCCAGATAATCTCAGTTGTCCCTCCAGCTGGGTCTTCTTGTCTCCCAGAATCTTGTCTGATTCTTTGGATAGGAATGAGTCTTATAGAGAGACCATATGGTATAATAGGCACAGGACTCTGAATTCTAGTCCTAGCTCTGCCACTTGCTGGCTGTGGGATACTGTGCGAGTTTCCCTTCCTTTGAGCCTCAGTTTCCCAGTCTGTGCAATGTGGATGATAATGTTACCAACTTCCACAGAAAGTAGAAGATTATAAAGGCACTCAAAAGATGACCCATAATGTTAGCTCCTTTCATGCCTACCTATCCTTCCCCAGGAACAAGCCTGAAAGAAAGCCGTGGGGCTTGGTCCCTGACCTCAGTGAAGAAGCCCCCAGCTGAGAAGGAGGGGCTGTGTTCTTCCTGAAAGGGCAGGAGGGGGCAGAGGGTGTGGACCTCTCTCTCCCACCCGGAATCTCCCATTCTCTCTCTCCCCGATCCTTTCGGCCTCTGCCAGTGATGTGCATTTTCCCCTCTGCACCGGCCTCCCAAACTGACTCATTACCTCGACAGGGTAGCAACTTCCAAAACAAAACTTTTTCAACCAAGGAAAATATAACTATGGGGAGGAAAACATTTCAATATCAGGCCTCCTGGGACCCAAGGAAATGTACTGAATGTCAGGGAATGATGCTGCCCTGACTTCACGGCCTTCACTGAGAACATGGGGAGAACAATGCCTGGCACTTGGCTCTGGCCAGACCAACATGGCCCGAGGGAGGGCCAAGCTGGTGCTCAAGTTGCCCCAAACTCGAAAGAGTAAAATGTGTGTCCAATATCATGCCTCGAAGCAGGCGCCACAGTGGTATGATGAACATCCTACACAAACGGAGGCCCCAGGCCGTGTCCTCTGCCAATCTCTCATCGTCCCTTCTACCCCCAAAGACATTCCCATTGCAGGCCTGCTGTCTGGCAAAAAGGTCTGCTTGTTTCACTCCTGGATTCTGGGAAATGGCTTATGGAGTACATGCCGTACTTAATAATAGCGCCTCCTGGAGTTGTGCAGTGCTTTGGCCCCTTCCAGGCCACTCCAGGGAAGGGATCTTAGGGTAGTGATCGGGCAGGATCTAAGAGAACAGCTGGACAGTGGTGCTGATGCCAAGTCAGGGTGCCAGGGAAGGGCCAAGAGATAATCCAGACCCCATCCACTGTGATTCCGCAATGGCCTGGACAGCCACGGACACAGGAAGTGAAATAGAAGGGACTGTTTTCTGAGAGAGACTGAGGTCAGAGTGAGGCAGAAGGAGGAATTGTGGAGAGTGCTGGTATTGGGAAGGGATGCTGAGCTCAGATCAGCACTTTCTCCACTTTCCTTTAGCTAGAGTGGACTGCGGGCCACCCACCTGCCACCACCCACCCTCCTTGACAAGACTAGGGACAGCACAAAACACATCACAAAACAGAAAAGCTCTCAGAAGAATCTCTGCTCATCCCTGATAGGTACTCAGTCTGTGACTATTTTAGATTCATGGAATCTCAAAGCTGGAAAAGATCCTATACATTTGATAGATGTTTTCATTTGTGAGTTCCAAGAGGAAAAGTGTCTTGCTTGCAGTCACAGAGCTAGAACACGGGCCTCACAGGAGAGGGTCTCTGCTTGATTGTCATTATCTGTGAATTCCCTTGCAGGGGGTCTGTTCCAGAGAGAGAGCTTCCACTGGCCAATCTGAGCATGGTTTTTCCTTTCCTATAGCTCCTAAGTCAGTGGCATATGGCATCCTGGGAAGTTGGGAGTCTGGGGCCCTAGAGCTCACTTGACTGAGCCTCAAGCTTCTTATTTGTAAAACAGAGATAAAAGTGCTCGCTCTGATCACTTCACAGGGCTGTTTGTCAAACTCAAACAGGATGGTGCTTAGGAAAGTGTTTTATAAACATATAGGACATTGCAGTTATCAAAAGCTCGATGGGGAAAAGGGTGTGTGCAAAAGTTGGCCTTATTGGGCATGGGGACCAGACTTTTGAAGGTTTTGTGGGTCTGGAAACCTCGGCGGGTACAGCTGGGATAGGTGATGTGCATGTTCGTCCCCGCGCTGCTCTGTCACCAGTGCGCTCTGGCGACACTTGGGTCAGTGCTGGCTGGAACAGTCTGGAAGCACATGCTGCCCCACGTGTAAAGAGTGGGTTTTGCCCCAGACCCTTCACTTCCTTCTGCTGGGGGACTGACCTTAATCAGAGACTTCTGGAGATGGGGGTGTGGGTGGCTGGTGGAACTTTGCATGAAGTCCTAAAGAAATACTTTTGAGGAACCCTGAAGGGACAAACTGAGCTTCACCCCAGCCATTTAAGAAAGGAACCCCAGGCTGGCAGGCATTTGGAAAGGCCTTTGAGTCCATGTCTTTACAGAGCAATTGAACGATGTGTGGGAATTAACGTGATTTTAAGTGATCTCTTCATCAGTTGACCACCCTTTCACCGGCATTTGTGCTAGGAGCTCTGGAATGTGCGGGAGATAATGGTGGAAAAAAGGAGGCAGTTGCCTTTGACTTAGAGCCTCTGATCTAAAGGAGTATATCCCCGGTGCCTACCTTCCTCTAGTGTGTGTCTAATACCAGGGTCAGTTCCCTCCTGTGGCCTATAACTTAATGCAGTAATTGCCAGAACTATGACAGAATAAGAAGCATTGTTATTATTATTGACAGAACAAGGAGCATGATGCAAATGTGAGAATGCCACAGGCTACTTGAGGAGGAAATACATTTTCACAGTCAAGAAATTATGACAAAGATCTCACTTACTTGACAGGTAATATTTGGCAAAGGAATTTCCTTGGGAGGTTTTGTTTTGTCCCCCCTGTCAGTATAAATTGATAAGAAACTCCTGGTTTAAACTTGCCTACTTCCCTAACATAATTTGTAAAATTATTGTTATAGCGAAGGAGGAGTTATTTCTCATTGGCAGATGGAAATATTGGGTGTTGTTACCTGGCCTAGCTTATCAAAAGGCGAAGCATTCAGGGAAGCTCCCATCTTACCCAGCAGCTTGAATCAGAAAGGCCTCCCCCCTTCTGCCCCTCCCCCAACACCTCCCCAGGAGTGTTCATAGAAGAAAGAGGATATTAAAGAGCAAGGTCATCTGTTTGGTTTGAAAAAGAAGGTAAACTTTTATTCAAAGACAGAATTAGGAAAAGAAAGTAATGGTTTGCTTAGAAAGATGACAATTTACATAGGGAAAACAGCACATTTGGCCAGGACAACAAAACAGCCCTCTGAGGCTGTCAGGAAAGCCGACCACAAACATGCCAATGAAGAGTTGAATTTGTGTGTGTGTGTGTGTGTGTGTGTGTGTGTGTGTGTGTATGTTGCGCACGCGCGCGTGTACTTAAAAGAATTCAGTAAAACAGCCTAAGACAAAAACATGGTCTAAAGCAGCGTATTTCCTGTCCTTGGGAATTCAGGAGAACCTTTGTGCAGGTTCCTGGGATCAAAGCAATCTCTTTGTAGTATTCTCAAAAACAGAAGAAATCTCAAATCTCAGCTAGAGGGAGTTGGGATAAGGGAGGAACTTTGTGAGTGTGGAAATAAAGGGATAGAGAAATAGGACAGCACATGCAGAAATGCACGGAAAACATTTAAACAAGCACACAGTGGAGGAAGGATCAAGGTTAAGGTGTCCAAGCTCCTGGGTGCAACTTGGTGAGAACACTTGCCATGGCAGCCCATCCTATATTTTCCGTACTTGGAAATAACCAGTTATGCATGAGAAATAACCCAAGTGCCACTGATCGGCCAAGGGCCAACTGATCAGATATTTCTGATAACTGTTAAACCAGTACCCCAAACAGTAACTCTTCCAAAGTTTCCGTGAGAAGATTTTAAAAGCTCAGCTGAAAAACGCGTGTCTTCGCTGAGACTTGGAAAAACCAGCAGGTGAGCCAACTGCCGACAATTCTCTTAGTTTATTATTTAATTGACATTTCTCCACCCTGAAGACAGAGGGCTTGGAAACTGTCCTTGGAACAGTAAAAGATCTTATGAAGAATCAAAAATATTTTTCACTTCTCCTCCTGTGAACTGTATTTCAACAACATCAGGTCAGATATAAAGCATATTAGTATTCTTTAATGCTTATGAAATAAAGTCATTCCCTCTGCTAGCTAAGATTTCTTCTGTTGATAGTTTTTCCTCCAAATACAATTAGGCAGGTAGGAAATTATCAAAAATACTTGCCATTAGAAAAATTATCTTAATTCTTGTTAACACCGACCTCTTCTTATAAACTGGGAGGTTGAAGAGGCATGCGTTTTACCAGTATTGTTTATGATTGAGTGTACTGGCCATTTACAATATCCATTTAAAATGTTCAAATAGTTTGCAAAAGTATATGCTACAAAATATTATTGTTTCAAGAGTGGAGGTCACATTTAATACACCATACATGAGTCATCTGTACATTTACAGAGGTTTAAAGCACACAAAATTGTGCAGATAATGTACCGAAGTCTAAACTTTTACATACACTCAGTTGCATACATAGCAACAAGATACATTAAGTTTTGAACAAATAACCAATAATCAGCCAAATCACTATGTACACATCAGGCAGGAAGCAATTAAACACTGCCTAATAGAATGCCACTTAAATTACTTTTTCTGTGAAACATCTCTCCCTGACTACACACACACACACACACACACACACACGCACACGCACACACTTCTTTAATTCTTTTTCCATCACAAATATTAAACTGATGCTTGTGACCACACACATGGGATATCCCCCCAAATCCGGTTGATCACAGGGCAAGAAGCAACACAGCAATTCAGACTGACTTAACACAATAATTTGCCAGACTTGGTTTTTACAAATCAGCTACTGGATAGTGGTTACTGTGAAAGCATATTCAGACTTCCACGTCACGGACTGAAAGAAGAGGACCAAAGAGTATTAACTAATATCTTGATAACATTTGCCACTAAGTTAAATATTGGATTTCACTAAAATAAAAAGAAAAAGTACGTATCTGGAGGGGAAGGGCCCTAGGGCTATATCTAAAACAACAACAACAAGCCTCCTCCTTCCTTTATCAAAATAAAATATTTTCACCGTCTACCTATCTGGCTGTTATAGAAAACCAACTGTCTTTTTGAATGATCATTTTTACAAATTCATTAATGATGGAGATAGAAGAAATAATTGAAAACAACAAATATAACCCACTGGGTGCAAAAATGATGGAAAAACCAGAGACCTGAAATATGGCAAAATCGGTGCTTCATAAACAGTCAATAGATTTTTCTAAAAATACTTTTTGCTAATGGCAAAGTTCAACACCTCAGAAAAACTCTGAATTAGGATCTTAGAATAAGTTTCCAGGCTGTGCAACATAGCTTCAAATACACTACCCTTGTTGTTTGTAAGGCCGCATTGAAGTTGAGCTTAACAGTCGTAAGCCATGTGTTTGAACATCTTATGAGAGGTGACCTGCAAAAAACAAGTTTTTCCCTTGTTCCTTCTACTACCTGTGGAGAGGTATCATTGCTTTCCAAATAGCTCCCTTACAGTTTTCCTTCAAGGTATAACCAGGGGGGAAAAAACACCTAAAACATTCAGGTTTGAGTCACTGAATCATCTGGGAAAGTATTTCGACTTTATAAAGTGACTTGCAACTCTCTGGGAGTATTCTCTTGTTAACCTATAACTACCCTCTCTAACTGGTTTGTTATAATCCAGTCAACAAATACAGCAAGAGAGGCGCACGCTCTGCTGTAGTTCTGCTACATACAAACTTCAGAGTACTGTAAGGTAATGCCATCATCTTTCCAACAGTATCGATTTTAAGAAGCCAGTGACTTCTGTGTGCTGTTGACAGAACTAGGGAACTTAAATCCACAGCAGACCCCTGAACAGCTCGAGTTGATAGTTCTCCAAGAGAAAATGAGTACATCTTGGGTAGAGCATGAAGAACAAGGTGGGGAGGGAAAGGAGTTGGGATTTTCTGGTACGCTTCTTTGTCTGAATTTGCTATCTTCAAGGGAAGAGCTGAATGCTCACCAGAGTGCACCTTTGCGTGGCAGGATAACAATGAATGAGAAGCCAGTCCTCTTTCCCACTTGTCTGGCACGATCTCCTGGCAAGGACAGGGTAGGTGTTTGCCAGGTGGCTCCCAGACAAGGTCTTTTTAGGGGAGTATAACAAGGCTTCAGTCATTGCTTTTCATAAAGTGCTTTGGGATCCTTCAGGAATGGGGGCTGGAGGAATACTTTACTAACTGGCTTCAACCTTCAAACCAAATGGAACCATTTTATCCAGCATAATTATTGCTTTGAGCATTAGTGAATGTTCTTAAAATGGAGTGGGTCTCATCTTTTTAGTACCCACTTCTTAAAATACCCATTCCCTAGAGTAAATGTTTTTAATTACTATTTCCCAGTTCCCCTCACCAATTAAGAGGATGTGATAGCCTTGTAAATGGTTGCCAAGCATATACATTGGTGACTTGTGTTTTCCAGGCTGTCTTCCTTTATGAATAGCCAGCAAGAGGGAAGTCAGTGATGTCTAGCCCAACATGCCCTATGATGGCCTGAGGAGATAGGCTTTTGCCTCTTCTAAAACATCAGTGAGAAGATGTACAGTGATGATGGCTATACTCTGTGAGCTCCTTCTGGCCTAGGAATGTGTTTTCTTCTGGATTCTTTTGTTTTTCCAAGGGACTTGAGATAGAGACAGACATATGGGAGGGTCTTGGTCACTGATTTTTGAGGGTTGAGCTGGGTTAATACAAGTGAGAGTTAAGCACGGTAGAAAAATTATGGAACAGGAGAGTTTCCTCCAGAGGCCCCAGATTGGACTAAAAAAAAAAAAAA
>RCUC01085507.1:0-11724 GCA_003697995.1 Taxidea taxus jeffersonii
AAAGGGGAATTCTGCCTCTACTGGCCTTCACACTTGAGCTGCAAATCAACTCTTCCCTGGGTCTCCAGCTTGCCAGCCTCCTCTTCAAAATTGAGACTTGCTAGCCCCCACAAAAGCATGAGACAATTCCTTAAAATTAATCCTTCTCTCTTTTCTCTTGCTCTGTCTTAGAGCCTATTGATTTCCTCATTCTATTGGTTAAGTTTCTCTAGAAAACCCTAATACACCCAATATGACTCTGGCAAAAGTGGAAATGACGGTGTTCATTCATTCCTTCATTCAGTGTAGTTTTTCCGAAGACATGGCTCACACTTGTCCAATCGTCATCCCTTGTAAGAGAGAGGCAAGTAGTTTCAGTGAATGAGACAGCCAGGGGTAAGAAAGGGTTGAACTCCTGGCCAGGGAGGCTCAACAAGGTTTTCCAAACCTGTATGGACTATGCACAGTCACTGAAGGGCCTTCCAAGTTCAGATCTGCATCTCGGAATTCTCTGAGGAGGGTAGCTCTGAGGAGTCTTAACTCCTGACCAGTGCTGCTTCAGTGAAAATCATCACTAGCTGTACGGAGACCACCAAGTGAAGAGCACAAGAAAGGAAAGGCCAGTCTCATGTGAACATTGCCTGGGGTTGGTGCTGGGTAGATAGTACTGGCATTTTTCTTTTTTTTTTTTTTCACATGTTTGATACTTATCTACATATCTTCAATAATGGTTAAAGTATCTATACATAAATCACAATACTATAAAGACTTCAAAGAAGATATTAGAACCTTATAATAATTTCTCAATCTAGCTTCTTTATTTTGCTCTTCAATGAAATTTCCAGCCCAGCTCCACATTATTTTCCAGAAATGGATTATAATCACTTTTCAAACTTCAGACTATGAATTAAACCAAGCTGGGTTGAAGCGCTCTACTGCACTTGTTCACAAAATCCCCAGGATGAGGAAATCAATTAAACAATGGGTCTTAAAGCACTGAGAGCCATCAGGTGCTCACAGAAAGTTAAAATTGGAAGGTAACAGGGGAACACACACACAAAGATTTAGGTTGTGCTTTTCTCTAATATCCCAGTTTCTTACAAGGAACAAGCTTGTTATTATAATCTTGAAGAACTTGAACTTTTTAAAAAGAAGTTGTCTTACAGATTAATTGGTCCAACCTCTGACTCTATGTGTAAGACAAAGGGTAAAAGCAAAAGGGAGAGGAAGGAAATGGAATATAAGTACATATTCATCCTGGCTAAATCTTAATACTACCTCTTCAAGGCAGGTGTTAATATGATTTCAGAATTGGAACTTTTCATTCAAAACATATCACTCACCTCAAAGCAAAGCAAGTGGCCATGGGGAATGGCTCTCAAGTGTGTCTGCTTACAAAGCAGACACTGTCTACAGACTCCCACCTAACCTTAAACTCCTCCTGAGAAAAACGGGCTCAGGACAATGGAAGGGCACATTCATCATCTGCCAGCCACTGAGGACCAGAGGTTGTATCAGAAAATAGTCTTCCTGATTTTCATTTTATTATAATTTCCACCTCATTATCCTACACCAAATCCCCACTTCCCTCAGACAGAGCAGTTAGCATTTCATTTAAATCCTTTGTCTTTCAGAGGTTATGTGGTTAGAATTAATAAATACCCCATGCTTGCACAAATGAGCTAACAATGAAAATGTCAATGGACGGTGTGAGTCCAAGGTAAGTCAGCATGAACGTGAGTGTCCAGCTGCACCACTGAGATCATTAAAAGCATCCAAATATAAAAGAAAGCATTATAATTTTGAAGCATGGTTTTCCTGTCTGTGGAAACCTAAAGAGAACAGATAACCCGACAAAATTGTTCCAGATTTTTTTCTTTCTTTATGTACGTGGTCCTTCCAGCAGATGTCACTAATGCCACTCTTCTAGGTCAAAGAAATGATTTCAAGGGAGATGAGGTGGTTTAATATGTCCTAAATGTCACGGTACCAAAAGGACTAGACTATAGGCTGAATAGTGTTCGCTGAATCCCATTCACTTGCATGTGAAAATAGCAGCCAGCAGCAAAGCTTCACTCTGAGGCTATAATATACCACATTGCATAAAATAATGTTTTTAGGAGAATAAGAAGCTGTGACTGAATCTTCACATAAAACTCAAATGTAACCTCTTGAATGTAAAGACATTGCTAACTTTGTCATTTGGGTGAAAATATATTTCAAAATAATAAGATTAATTCATACTATTAGGATCATTATAATACTACACAACAATATTAACATTTCTGTCCCCTCTTTTCATGTTAGGCATGGCTTATCCAAATGCCCCTGTGCTTGGGAGAGCGGCCAACACCATTAGATTCTGCTGGACAAGTACACCACATGAGCCAATAAACACAGTCTGAAAGAATATTAGAATCCCTGAGATCAGACTTTGTTATGTTTTTGTTTGTTTGTTTGTTTGTTTTAGATTTTATTTCTTTATTTTACAGAGAGATAGACCAAAAGTAAGCAGAGCAGCAGCACAGAGAGGGAGAGAGAGAAGCAGGCTCTCCACCAAGCAGAGAGCCTGATGTGGGGCTCGATCCCAGGACCCTGGAATCATGACCGGAGCTGAAAGCAGCCATCCAACCAATTGAGGCACCCAGGCGCCCCTGGACTTTGTTATATTTTTATCTTGGATTACATTTATCTTGTTTGTCCTCCCCATTTCCTACTATTAGGTTGCTACTTTGTTCTGGGGTTGTTAGAAAGATCTCCCTTGACCTGGTTCTCCACCATGTATTTGATGACCAAGGACTTGTCAGGGGTGAGATTCACTTCTGGAATGCACTGTGCCACAGGATAAAGCTGATCTTATTTGCGTGTCACATATCTAGCTCCATATCTCCCCATACCTCCCTGTCTGTCCCCAGGCACACTGGAATGAAATAGGTCAAACTTTTTTTTTTTTAAGATTTTATTTATTTATTTGACAGACAGAGATGACAAGTAGGCAGAGAGGCGGGCAGAGAAGAGGAAGCAGGATCCCTGCTGAACAGAGAGCCTGATGCGGGGCTCGATCCCAGGACCCTGGGATCATGACCTGAGCTGAAGGCAGAGGCTTTAACCCACTGAGCCACCCAGGTGCCTCTAGACCAAACGTTTTAATCACATATTGGTCACATTGTTTCATAACTCTACATGTGTGCACTTGCTGTTCCTTTGTTTGGAATGTTTTGTCTTTTCTTTATCACATGTTCAAGTATCCCCCAAGACAACATGCAAATATCATGATAAAGCTGAAGGTACTACCTTTGAATCAGCCTCACAATTGGTCAGAAGGAAGCACACATAGCCAGTAATAGCAACTCTGTCACCTGCACTATCTACTTGGATGTCCCTCATCATCAATGTCGACTGCCTTCCATGAGGCAATGTTGGCATGACCCTCCAAATCCACCCTTTATTTCCTCAGGGAAACATTCCTTGACAACTTCTCTCTGGGGCCCTATGTGATCCTTCAAGGTGTTTGCAATGGGAGGCAGTTTAGTGTTGTGGTTTGGAATGCAGGCTTCAGAACCAAAGAAGCACACTGAATTTGGTCTTGGCCACTACCCAGCCCATGACTTTCGACAGGCCCATACTCTCTCTGGGGTTCTTCATCATAAAATGTGGACAACGTTACCCAGCCCATTGCATTAAATATCATAATTCACCCAAACCATTTAGAGTAGTGCTTAGCATGTGGTAAATGCTAGTAGTTGTAACATTACCACTGTCAATATAAATTCTGTTATTATAGCACTTTATTTTTTTTATTAAGCTTTTTTTTCTTATTTAAACACATAATGTAACCCCACCACCCTCTCCCCCCCACCCCCCTCAGTTTGTTTTATGACATTAAGAGTCTCTTTTGGTTTGTCTCCCTCCCGATCCCATCTTGAACAAATAATCCTAAAATTTATATGGAACCAGAAAAGACCTTGAATAGCCAAAGGAATATTGAAAAAGAAAGCCAAAGTTGGTGGCATCACAATTCCAGACTTCAAGCTCTACTACAAAGCTGTCATCATCAAGACAGTATGGTACTGGCACAAAAACAGACACATAGATCAATGGAACAGAATAGAGAGCCCAGAAATAGACCCTCAACTCTATGGTCAACTAATCTTCGACAAAGCAGGAAAGAATATCCAATGGAAAAAAGACAGCCTCTTCAACAAATGGTGTTGGGAAAATTGGACAGCCACATGCAGAAAAATGAAATTGGACCATTTCCTTACACCACACACAAAAATAGACTCAAAATGGATGAAGGACCTCAATGTGAGAAAGGAATCCATCAAAATCCTTGAGGAGAACACAGGCAGCAACCTCTTCGACCTCAGCCGCAGCAACTTCTTCCTAGGAACAACGCCAAAGGCAAGGGAAGCAAGGGCAAAAATGAAATATTGGGACTTCATCAAGATCAAAAGCTTTTGCACAGCAAAGGAAACAGTCAACAAAACCAAAAGACAACTGACAGAGTGGGAGAAGATATTTGCAAACGACATATCAGATAAAGGGCTAGTATCCAAAATCTACAAAGAGCTTAGCAAACTCAACACCCAAAGAACAAATAATCCAATCAAGAAATGGGCAGAGGACATGAACAGACATTTCTGCAAAGAAGACATCCAGATGGCCAACAGACACATGAAAAAGTGCTCCACATCACTGGGAATCAGGGAAATACAAATCAAAACCACAATGAGATACCACCTCACACCAGTCAGAATGGCTAAAATGAACAAGTCAGGAAATGACAGATGCTGGCGAGGATGTGGAGAAAGGGGAACCCTCCCACACTGTTGGTGGGAATGCAAGCTGGTGCAACGACTCTGGAAAACAGCATGGAGGTTCCTCAAAAAATTGAAAATAGAGCTACCTTATGACCCAGCAATTGCACTACTGGGGATTTACCCAAAAGATACAAACGTAGTGATCCGAAGGGGCACGTGTACCCGAATGTTTATAGCAGCAATGTCCACAATAGCCAAGTTATGGAAAGAACCTAAATGTCTATCAACAGATGAATGGATAAAGAAGAAGTTGTATATATATACAATGGAATACTATGCAGCCATCAAAAGAAATGAAATCTTACCATTTGCGACAACATGGATGGAACTAGAGCGTATTATGCTTAGCGAGATAAGTCAACTGGAGAAAGATAACTATCACATGATCTCCCTGATATGAGGAAGTGGAGATGCAACGGGGGTGGGGGTTAAGGGGGTAGGAAAAGAAAAAATGAAACAAGATGGGATCAGGAGGGAGACAAACCAAAAGAGACTCTTAATGTCATAAAACAAACTGAGGGGGTTTGGGGGAGAGGGGTTGGGAGAGGGTGGTGGGGTTACATTATATGTTTAAATTTAAAAAAGCTTAAATAAAAATAAAACTACCACTTAATCTAACAATTCCACTTGTGGGTATTTATCTGAAGGAAACAAAACATTAATTGGAAAAGATATGTGCACCCCCATGTTCGTTGCAGCGTTATTTATAAGAGCCAAAACTTGGAAGCAACATAAGAGTCTATGAATGGATGAACAGATTTTTTAAATGTGGTATATAAAATGAAATATTATTCAGTCATAAAAAGAAGGAAATCTGTATTTGCAACAACATGGATGGACCTTGAAGTCATATGCTGAGTGAGATAAGTCAGACAGAGAAAGAAAAATACTTAAATGTGGATCCAAAGAAGGAAAAAAAAAAAAAGGAAAGCTCAACTGTGCCCATGGTGTACCTTTCCCCCTTCCTTAGCTACTATTCTGTAAGCATTTGCAACACAGCCCACAGGTTCTGTTCCAGGCACTGAGCATGGTCACTGAGGTGTAATTTGGTTCAACAAAGAGGTGAAAGAATGAGTGCATTACACTCTTAAAAGTTCTAAAAGATACCTTTCACAAAAACAAAGTATTTTTCCCCTGTGTTAGCCCTCCTAAATCTACACACAATGAAAACTGAGAAAAGAATATTTATTTATGACTTACAGAAAAATGGTTTGTCCTCTTTTCTTTACCAATCTGCTGTTTTCATGACTGGTTGTCTGTCATGGTATTTTTGTATTGTAATTTACCCCACAGTGAGATCAGTATAACTTCTCATCCAAAGAGCTTAATAAATGTCTATGACCTCACTACATTATAGAATAGGATAGCAAGACAGATAAATCAACATGCTGAGAAAGTGGCCACAACAGCACAACTGTTTGAAAGTGCAACTTCAGTTCCTCTTGCTAAAAACACACAAAGAGGAGGGGGCTTCTTTTTTGAAAGCTACTTGCACTGGAGATATGCTCAGAATTAGTGTACAGCATGTGATTACATTACATATTTGCTCATTCCATGGCAAAACCTTTTGTTTTTTGTTTTTTTTTAAGGTTTTATTTATTTATTTATTTGACAGACGGAGATCAGAAGTAGGCAGAGAGGCAGGCAGAGAGAGAGGAGGAAGCAGGCTCCCTGCTGAGCAGAGAGCCAGATGTGGGACTCAATCCCAGGATCCTGGGATCATGACCTGAGCCAAAAGCAGAGGCTTTAACCCACTGAGCCACCCAGGTGCCCTGTTTTAAAGCTCAGAAATGGGTTTTCACAAATCTGCTTCCATCTATAATCCATGCCTGTAAATCATCCTGTTTGAAACATCAGGTTGACAACACAGTTGAGCCCTTGGGTGAGATTCTGCTTCTAACATAGCTGAATCCCTGACTGAGAAGTCATTGGGCTATCCATTTTTGTGTCACAGGTAGGAATTATTGTGTCAACCTCAGAAAGCTTACCAGCACTGTGGAAGCTTAAAAGAAGGACCAACCAGCTGAGTATTACGGTGAATATTATCTACTTCTACCAGTTTTTACCATAATACAAAATCTTATTTCCAATGAATTATCATATTAGTAATACAACAGGCTAAAAGAAGAATTTTACTCTTATAGGAAGAATTTTACTCAACTTACTTCTCTCTATAGTATCTGTAACTTATTTGTACAAATTGACATGGCTGCTGGTGTTATATTCCAATTTATGGTACAGATCATAATTCACATCACAAAATTCTCCAATCCCATAACATACACAATTTGAACATTTTTATCATTAATATTCTCTCATTATAATATTATGTTAACTATATTATCTTCTATTAAAAAATAATTCCTTCTTTAAGTGGCATGAGAGATAAAGATTGAAATTTATTCTTTATCAAATGTCTCAGATATTTCTAGAAATATTTCATGATCAGAAAATCCATAAACTTCTAAGTGTTGTTACATAAAACAAGTGACCAACAAACATTGGTTGAGAAATGATTCGTGTATGTATGTATGTATGTATGTATGTAAGGACAAATGCATGAATAGATGGATAGATGGGAGCTCTTTCAAAAAAACAGTGAGTATAAAGTAAAACAAATATTATGAAAAATAAATAATATGGTAGCCCACACACTGAAGTCACTCTGAAGCCGTATAATAAAAAAGAATGAATGACGTGAATGAATACATAAAATATCAACTTATTTTATCCCTCAGGTTAACCAAAAAACAATCTGTTGGAAGAAATCTGTCAATCATGTGTTTCAATCCAGATTTAGAAAATAAAGAAACACAGTCTATAAAAGTTCATAGAATTAACTAGAAAAGGGACTAGGTATCAGATCCTCTGACTTTGATTTAAGTGATTTTCCATTAGAATACATATTGTTTTCTTCCAATACAAAAATGAAAAAATGGTTCTATTTTCAGAGAAACTTTTTTTAATGAGCAAAAGAATACTGTACAATTTGTTGTAGCTCCTAGTCAGCAGTTTCATTTTATGACTGCAATGATGGAATGATTATAATTGCTTAGTTAGGCTTTGGAAACATTTTTAACTTCTTAGGCAATTTATAATTTATGGCATCCTTTAATCTCTTGATTAGAAGATGGTTGGTCAAACTTTTCAGAGCAACTTCAGGGTTTCAAATGTGCTACAGATTGGCAGGAATTTATTACATAGGCGTGTGCACACTTAAGCACTACACATACTCATAAGGTTAGATTAAATTCCTAATTTCATTAACCAAAGATTATAAAGTAACTATCAAGAGCAAAATGGCCATACTGGGCAGGAGTAAATTTAGCTTAGATTTCTTCAACTTCAGAATCCAAAACAGAGACATGCCTATCCTAAGCGATGGAGTTTTAACCATTTACAAAATATTTTTACTCACAGACACATACATGCACACAAAGAATACCTCCATGAACACCAAAGAACACAGAATATCTTCTTAAGTCCATAAATGCATTTATGAACAATGAAGTAATGCCATTATAATTTATGATTCTTATGATAAATCATTCTTTGATTTTTAAATCATTTTTAAATTTGCTGATAAATTATAATGCTCTAGAAAGAGCACTGAGTTTTAGATTAAGGTCTACTGCTAACTAGCTGCATGCTACTGGCGATTTCTTTAACCTCTGTGAACTGAATGAAGTGTCCTCATTTGGGGAAAGATGAAATTTATTTACCTCTATACTAAGTAACACTCTTGCCAAGTCTAATAACAGGTATAAAATCATCAATACATTAGTGTATTTGCTTAATCATTGTTATCAGACTGTATGCGGTTAATAATTATAGTACTGGGAATCCACATGTACTAAACAAAAGTCTTTTTTCTTAAGAGTTAAATTTGGAATAAAACCTAAGAAGTTTTCTACTATCATAGCCTTCCAGAAATTACAACAGAGACCTGTGTAGTGTTACACTGTTTAACAAATCTTATTTATTTATTTATATCTGTGTTTATTTTTTTAACATTTTTAATTAACATATAATGTATTATTTGTTTCAGAATTATAGATCTGTGATCCATCAGTCTTACACAACACCCAGCGTTCACCACAACACATACCCTCCCCAGTGTTCATCACCTATCAACCCCATCCCCCAACCCCCTCCCCTCCAGCAACCCTGAGTTTGTTTCCTAAGATTAAGAGTCTCTTGTGTTTTGTCTCCCTCTCTGGTTTTGTCTTGTTTCTTTTATTTTTCCTCTTTTATCCTATAATTTTCTGTCTTGTTTCTTAAATTCCACATATCAGTGAGATTATATGATAATTGTCTTTCTCTGACTAACTTATTTTGCTTAGCATAATACTCTCTACTTCCATCTATGTCATTGCAAATGGCAAGATTTCATCTTTTTCATGGCTGTATAATATTCTATTGTACATATCTGCATTTTCTTTATCCATTCATCTGTCAGTGGGTATCTAGGCTCTTTCCATAGTTGGGCTATTGTGGATATTGCTGCTATAAACATTGGGATGCAGGTGCCCCTTCAGATCACTACATTGTATCTTTGGGGTAAATACTCAGTACTACAATTTCTAGATCATAGGGTAGCTCTATTTTCAACTTTTTAAGGAATCTCCATACTGTTTTCCAGAGTGGCTACACAAGCTTGCATTCCCACCAACAGTGTAGGAGAGCTTCCATTTTTCCTCATCCTCACCAACATCTGTTGTTTCCTGATTTGTTAATTTTAGCCATGCTGACTGGTGTGAGGTGGTATCTCATTGTGGTTTTGATTTGTATATCCCTGATGCCCAATGGTGATGTTGAGCACTTTTTCATGTGTCTGTTGGCCATTTGGATGTCATTTTTGAAGAAATGTCTGTTCACATATTCTGCCCATTTCTTGATTGGATTATTTTTTCTTTGGGTGTTGAGTTTGGTATGTTCTTCATAGATTTTGGATAGTAGCCCTCTATTTTATATGTTGTTCGCAAATATCTTCTCCCATTCTGTCAGTTGTCCTTTGATTTTGTTGGCTGTTATGCAAATGCTTTTTACCTTGATGAAGTCCCAATAGTTCATTTTTTACTTTGTTTTCCCTTGCCCACCAAATCCCATTTAGAAATAAAGGTCTGAGTTTTCTTCTAAAGTACACAAGAATTAAATATTGTAGTGCTATTATCATTTTTCAAAATATGTGACTGTATATTCTACACTTATGGTAAATCTTTAGGAAAATGGTAAAATAAGCAAAGTTTGCTGGCTCTCTGGATCCTTGGTCATGTTCCAGGAGCTAACAGTCCAGCAGTCTCCACTTCCCTAGGCATCACTCCCTCTATGTGAAGGTCATTCAGTATGGTGGGTAGAAAAATAAAAGTTAAGAGTTTTTCTCTGGAAGTTCTACAGTAAAATCTATTTCCAAAAAGAAACAAAGAGCAAAGAATTGATAAATAAAGTGAATAAATCTAAATATGTACTGATGGTATAAATTTTTATATTATTTTATTGTGAGTTCTAAAGAGAAAGAATTAAATTACATAATAAAAAACAAAATATATATTCAGGGAAGATTATTAAAATTAAACTTTTGTAAAGTCCTCGTTTGAGAGAAAGGTAAAAATATTGATTATATTCAGACTTATAGATTAAGTATACCTATGCTAAAGTTTCTAGTATAATCACTAATTATAGAAATGGATTGATTAACTTCCAAAATACCAGAAGATAAATTGAAAAAAAGAAGTCAAGAAAGAAATGATTGCTTTAAAAGTCATGGAAATGGTAATAAAAACAGAAACCAGAAAAGATTATAGAAATAAATGAAAATGCATCAGTATTTTGAATAAATGCAAATGGACTAAATGCTCCAATAAAAAAAGCAAAGATTATTATAATTGATCAAAAGGTTAAAAATCAGCCATCAATCAAAAATCAAAATTCCACAATTAGCATGTAACAGATCTAAGTTTGGTTTTTTGTTTTTTTTTTAAGAGAGGGAGAGTATACCAATGATGAGGGGTGCATTGGGGAGGAAGAGGAGGAAAGAGTCTGAAGAAGATTCTGTGCTGTGCACAGAGCCCAAAGCCAGGCTCAGTCCCACAACCACAAGATCATGACCTGAGCACAACCAAGAGTCCGAGACTCAACTGACTGAGCTACTCAGGTGCCCCTTGATCGATCTGATTTAAACCCAAATTGCAATTCTACTTCTGACCAAGATGGAATAACAGGGATAAGACCAGATTTGCCCTCCCACTTGAAACAATAAAGAAAAAAGCAAACAATATATATAAACACTGACACCAGGTAGCAGGCAATGAAAGACAGTGATTCCCAAAAGATGCAAAGCAAATGAAATGGACCCAAGAATTACCTCAGTGCTAGAGTTCTCAAGACAGAGAATCAGAGAAGAGATAACATAAAGAAAGAATCCCAATCTGCAAAAGGCCCTCTCAAGTATTCAGCAGAAGAGCAATCAGTGCTTTGTGTGAAAACACCACCCAGCACCAGAGAAAGAACTACATAGAAGAATGAACAGTATCAAATGCAGTGATGCCAAGAGCACCAAACTAATTCCAAATAACTTGCCTGAAATTGCAGAACAAAGCTCTTGGACATTTATAGGAATACAAAAATGTGCAGCACCCTAAATTATAAAATTCACAATATAAGGCATTAGACCAAATGTTACCAGGCAGGCAAAGAGGCAGGAAAACATGCTTCATAACAAGGAGAAAGATCAATCAATTGAAACTTACCAAAATTGATACAGATGTTAGAAGTATCAGACAAGGAAGGATGGCAAATCAGAATTCCACAGATCAAAAACTTAGCAACATGAAGATCTTAAAATCAAATTTCTAAAGATGAAAATATAAGCTTTGCAATGAAAAATATGGGATTAGCAGCATATTAGATATTACAGAAGAAA
>RCUC01085510.1:0-11799 GCA_003697995.1 Taxidea taxus jeffersonii
AAAAAAAAAAAAGATATCTGGTCTTTTGAGGATTAGATAACTGTTAAGTAATTTAAAAAGTAGATTTAAAAATAGTCTCCTATATTATTTTACTTAAAAAGAAAAAACTATTTCCAATCTCTTAATCACTACTTAACCTATTCCAAATCTAACGTCTAAAAATATGAGGCCACCATAGGGCGCCTGGGTGGCTCAGTGGGTTAAAGTCTTTGCCTTTGGCTTGCGTCATGATCCCAGGATCCTGGGATGGAACCTGGCATCTGCTTGGCAGGGAGCCTGCTTCCTCCTCTTTCTCTGCCTGCCTCTCTGCCTACTTGTGATGTCTGTCAAATAAATAGATAAATAAATCTTTTCTTTTTTAAGATTTTATTTATTTATTAGTTAGAGAGAGCGAGGGAGTACAGGCAGACAGAGAGGCAGGCAGAGGCAGAAGCAGGCTCCCTGCCGAGCAAGGAGCCCAATGTGGGACTCGATCCCAGGACGCTGGGATCATGACCTGAGCCGAAGGCAGCTGCTTAACCAACTGAGCCACCCAGGCGTCCCTAGATAAATAAATCTTTAAAAAAATTATAAAAATGTGAGGCCACCATATCAGGAAAATAATGACCTTTACCACTAGTAAATAAATTTAAAATAATCTCTACTGTCTCACAGAATGCCCTTTCCAAGGTCATCAACAATGTTCATGTGCCTAAATCCAATTGACATTCCTCTGTCCTGATTTAACCCAACTTCTCAGAGCCTTCGTCAGAACTGACATCCTCTCCCTCTTGAAACATCCTTCTCTGGTTGAATCCAGGACTCTGCAATCTCCTGGATTCTTCTTGTGTCCTGGAAATCAATTCTCAGTTTCCTTTGCTATGACTTCTGCTCTATATTGACCTCTAATTTTGTGGGAGGAAAGTGTTCTCAGGATTTGATCCTATTTTTCTCTTTCTTACCTATATAATTTCTTATTCACTCTAGTTTTGAAATACCAGCTAATTTATTAACACATCAGTTATGCCTTGATTATATGCTTAATCTCTTAATGACTTGAAACATCTAATTCATTTATTTAATTAAATACATATTTATTGAAAGCCTTGCATATGCCATGCATAGGACAGGATTTTGGAAATAAAATAGTAAATGAAACAGATCAGATTTTGCCCTGAATGTGACATACAGTGTAAATATATTCAAAGGGTATTTTTCATGAGTGAGTGAATCTCCATTGGCTGATGTGATGAAGATATAAACCTGATTAGTGTTTTGTCATCTAATCAGATGATGGAAAAGATAACAAATAAGTCTAATATTCTATGAAAAGCCTCCAAGAACATCTTGTGTATTATAATCATACCTTTTCATTAGCTGCTGTTTCAACATTATTTACTTTTATTCAAATAGGGTTCGTTTTCTTTCAAAATAACTATTGAAAATATAGTTAAATTTTAACATTTGCATTTTTAAAAAAAGCTGTCAGGATAAAATACTAATAATACCATTCATGTTTTCCCAAAATGTGACTAGAGCTGATACAGAATACATACATATACTCTTTCATTCATCTCATATATATATAAATATGGGTATACACACTCAAAATGTGGAAAGACACAAGACACAAAGAATAAGTTAAAAATTTAGAAAAGTTTCCTAATGATTAATATATATATAATCTGAATGTTTCTTCTCTATGTTTATATTTATTTTTCTTCTTAAATACTCAGGTTTCATACTATATATACTGCTTAGTAATTAATTAGCTAAAAATGAATCAAGAACATTTTCTCGGGTTAGTAGATGGTTTTGTCAAAGTGATTTTTAATTGATACTTTGTATTACATCTTGAGAATATACCATTTTATATCCTATATCTTTTTTTGTGGGCACTATTTTTCTTCCTTTCTTCCTTCCTTCCTTTCTTTCTTTTTTTGTAATTTAAAGACATATTCTGGTGTTAATTTTGTTAGCATACGTTGTTACTGTTTTTAATTACAAATGAAAAGATATTTCTCACATTGCTAACCTAATGAACCAGTTTTTATCTGTAATTACCTTCATGAATATTATAAAACACTTAAAATATTTATATCTTTTGAGTAAGAGATGGTCAGTTTTGTGACGTATTTTGTTAGTTTAATATTCTGTTTAACATTTCAGTATGATTCTGGGACTTATGAAAGGAACAGGAATGTGATGAGGACTAACATGTTTGCACATGTAAATATGTGTTTTTGGGTTTTTGCTGGCACAAAGGGAAAAAAAAATCATGTTTATTTTAACAAGGTAGTATTTTCCTAAAGTATTATACATAAAGGAAAGTTGAGCTGTCTGTAAAAAACCAGAATATAGTTTTAGGAAATTACATTGTGGTTAAAACTTTGAAATAGACAGGTTTTTAAATCAATAGCATAGTAAGCAGATATTGCAAGGTATGAATAGCCCAAGAAAATGTATATGAGTACAATGATATAGAAACTCAATACTAAAACCCCTAGTGATAATTTACTTTCAGACTCATTCAGACTATTAAGAGAGTACTGCTTTAGTCTTAATAGAAGAGAGAACTAAAAGCACATGGCCCTTTTCTAATACAGTTAACTCTCAATTATCCATAATAATGAAAAGGAGTAGTGACATATGAAATTTTTTTTAAGATAAATAACTCCAATTAATTTTGAGAAGTGCCCTTGGACTTATGGTAGGATGTGAAAAATACTGATATCCCTAGAATTTACAGCACTGGAATGTGAATAGAACTCCCACTTCTTTCTTCCCTCCTTCTCAGTGGGAAGAGACACAATCTCACACACACACACACACACACACACACACGTGTGTGTGTGTTTATATATATATGTGTGTGTGTGTGTGTGTGTATACACACAAGTATATATATATATGTATATGTAGCAATCTTTGGATAAGTTCCTGAGGTATGTATATATCCTTGGTTTCTTGCTCTCTAGTGCTTAATTAATACCACATTGCTTATGAAAGGTAAATGCTTAATATGTTTGGCATATCTTATGTTATCTTTTCATCAAATCAGTGCACCTGGGTACTCTTAAACTCAAATATAATTGTCCAGGAATCCTGAGATAATTTTAAAATTTGGCAGAACCACCAAATGCTAAGCAAACAATTAAAAGTAAAAGTGACAGTTAATGGAACCATAAAATATATTTTCCCTCTTCGTGATAATTAATAGATCACAGCACGAAGACGTGAGATGGTCAGTCATTTTTCTAAGGACTATGTAGAATCTGTTTGCTTTAAAAATAGAAGAGGTTATTGAAGACAAAACCAAAAAGAAAGTACTACAGCCCATCAGAGAAAGAATAAAAATGTAGCTATAGCAAATAGGAGGATATGTTTACTAGTCACAGCTTACAATTTGTGACTATGAAAAATACTACCCTTTATAAACTGACATTGTCTGAGAGTTGATCACTATGCTCATAAAATCAAACTCCTCAATGAATGGATCTTGTCTATAGTAACTCTGAAAGATAAGGTTCATGCTTTGCTTAATTATTGACAGTGTTGGGATCTGGGACTAGCTCATTTTATTTGTGAGTAATTCCTGTTTAAGAGGCAGTACAGCAGAACACTTAAGAGTATAACTTCTTAAGCCAGACAACAAGGGTTTACAACTGAGTCCCACCACTTACTGCAAGTGATCATTAGCAAGCCACCTGAAAAGCTTCTCTCTTAAGCACTTGTAACAGTTCTTGACATAGTAGCTGCTATGTAAGGGTTAAGTATCACTAATATTCCATTGTTCAGGAGTTCCTTATTTTTTTAGATAAACTTCTACACAAAAATATCTATTCAAAAATTAATTGATAACATTTATTTAGCTCTGACTATTGATAACATCCTTTTTATGCATAATTATAATTTTTACTTGAGTTGGGTCCTGTAAAATACAAAGTCAATAGTCTTAGGTATCGCTGCCATGAATCTTTCCCCTTCAAGACAAGATGAAGAGGCAAATATACATCAACTACCATTAATCATCATAGTTTTGATACAATTCCTCAGCTAATTCTAACTCTACCTAAATCCACTGTCATCCTAGGTTGGCCTCCTGGATAATGAAGACCTTATTTGTTCATCTTAAATACTAATTTGACAGAAAAACTTCCCAGTTATCATTTTCCAGCCAATCTACAACTCCCCTAATTATGTACCATTTACAAGGATGACATAATCGAAACATATTTCTATTTCAGAGATGTTAAAAATATAAGGGAAAAGATATCTTTTTAATAAATGATATGTGCTTGTTTTAGCACTTAATATTTTTACCTTAATAGAACTTACTAAAGTTGTGCTTGGTTATGTAATTATTTATGGAATAAGAGGTGTCCCTGTCAGAATATTAGCTCCATGAAAGCAAAGCCTCTACCTGACTCAATCATCTTTTTTTTTTTTTTTCCACAGAGCAAATATTCACTGAGCTTCTCGAATGTGCAAAATAATCTTCTAGGCACAAAAGAAGCAAACAGGGCCTCTCTCTCATAGAGACCTTAGAGGAATCACAGAATTGATTGCCATTTCTGATACCTAGCAAGTATACCCTGTATGTATGGATTTTGAAGTAAATGAATACATATAAATGTAAATATATATACATAAATGTGCACATATATAAGAACATAAAAGGATGGTTCTCAAACACATATATTTGAATATAATAATGATGTGTCCCATTATACTTTTTTCCTAGCCAAAGTGTTGGCTAGCGATTTTTTCTGAAAGACCAGAAAGTCAATGTGTTAGGGTTTGTGTCCCTTATTAACTGAAATCTACCATTGTAGTACAATAATACCCATAGATAAGACATAAACAAATAGGAGGGATGTATTTCAAGAAAACTTTACAAAACAGTGGGATTGAACCCATGAGTGTGTTTGCCAACCTCTGTTCTGGACTATGGCCTAGACCAGCTGCTATAGACAGATGTGTTAAACAGCACGAAGGTATTCCTGCCAACTGTTTCTTATATTGCATGGTGTTCAGAATCTCACTATTTTGGTGGTTTTCCTTTGGGTATATATTAGCTTTTGTAAGCCATTTTTAGACATATGCATAATCTAAACATAATGTCTCAGAATACATATAGCCAGTGGAGTCTAAGGTGATGGCCTCTCTCCCATAGTGGACACTATTAATAGTCAGTTTTAAAATCTGGATCATAGGGACGCCTGGGTGGCTCAGTTGGTTAAGCGGCTGCCTTCAGCTCAGGTCATGATCCCAGCGTCCTGGGATCGAGTCCCACATCGGGCTCCTTGCTCGGCAGGGAGCCTGCTTCTCCCTCTGCCTCTGCCTGCCTCTCTGTCTGGCTGTACTCGCTCGCTCTCTCTGACTAATAAATAAATAAAATCTTAAAAAAAAATTAAAATCTGGGTCATAATATTGATTCTTATCAATTTCTTGCTTAACTCAAACCCCTGTTGGCTGCTAAGTCTCTCCTATTCCCTATTTGTGCTGTTTTGAACGTTGATGTTTATACTATTAATTTTTATTTTCCTATTTGTGGAAGAGCACATTATTATGCTAACATTTATTAAACGTTAACTTTGTGAACCATCCTATTCGTTTACTTTCTATCATTTGAAAATATGGTAAGCTTCGGTTCCATAATTTCTTTGAAATCTTTAGTACAGAGACACCTAACACTCCTAAAGTGCTACAAAGTTATTAATCAACTCCATCTAGATGTAATTATTGAACCAGCTGTGACTCTACATAATCTTACTATCATTTCCACAAGTTATAAACCTATTTCCATAAAATTAGTGTCATACATTGTCATACTTGGATAAAATCAAAACGCCATATATACTTGACCTTTTTGGTAGGGTCTGTCAATCCAGTAATCTCAACAGAAAAGTATATTATTTACATGTGTTACTTCTACCAAATGCAAATGTATTCCCACTTTTTCAACTTTTGTACTTTTTTATTGAGAGATGCTGTTTTAATAACTCAGTTTAAACTTTTGCTAAGCTAGATATTCTGATTGAGTCCAGAATTTATACTTTTAATTATTTAAGTATGTATTTTTGTCTCCATTTTTCTTTCTTTTTTTTTTTTAGATTTTTATTTATTTATTTATTTTGTCAGAGAGAGAGAGAGCGCGAGAGTGAGCACAGGCAGACAGAGAGGCTGGCAGAGGCAGAGGGAAAAGCAGGCCCCTGCCGAGCAAGGAGCCAGATGTGGGACTTGATCCCAGGTCGCTAGGATCATGACCTGAGCCGAAGGCAGCTGCTTAACCAACTGAGCCACCCAGGAGTCCCAACCATTTTTCTAATATTTAACCTACTTTAAAGTTTCTGGGAAGGACTTTATTTTTTAATTAGCAAATTCCTTTAAAATTATGGAATATGTACAAAATTATTTAACTCACAAACTTTTTAGGTGCCAACTTTCTACTCCTTCATATGTTAAGCTATGAATTCCTTTTCAGTTTGATGCTTTCAAACTTTCAAAACTGCAAACAGTTTTCCATTCTGGAAAATACATAGGCAAAATTGGAGTTGATTTTTTTAGACCAGTCTCTGCTTTCTGTTAATGTCACCTCACATTCACCATGAGGCAGCTCCAAACCTTTGCTCTTAGACAAAAGCCCATTTCCTTCAATTCATTATAACCCCGAACTGTACATAATAGATGCAGTGTTGTTCACTTCCATTGTGAAATGTTGAAGAAACTGAAATTCTCTTTCTGCAGTTCGCCTGCAAGAGAGTCCATATAGTCTCATTCTCCCTTCTTGGTTCATACTTCAGTGTGTTTTTTTGTTTGTTTATTCCTATGGCTTTGAATTTTGATGTGCTAAAATATATTTAAATTATTTTGTGAAATATTCTTATTTCAAAATTATTTTTTTATTTCCACAAATGTATGGGGTAACATACTAATTCTGATAATGCTGGATTTTTCCATGCTTCCTTAAAAAGAAAATTACCATCTCTTCTACACCCACTGAAACCCTCATTCACCCTCATCTCACAGATAAGTCCTCCCTCAGGAAAAGACCTGTCAGGATGGAAATGATCCCTAAGCAAGTCTTCTTTTGTCTTTTCTCCTTGGTGAAATTGGCTATGTGAGTGAGGGGTAATTGAGTAGGGCAAGGAAAATAGAAATGAGGAAAGATATTTCTAGATAAAAGTGAGGGAAGAGGAGAGCCAGAAAAGCTCAGAAAGTGAGCTGCCATATTTTTGAATGCTACTGAAAAATAACAGAGGAGACAATAGTGATGTTAGAAAAAATATCCTGACCACTCTTTCCTCCTAAAAGTTGAGGCATCTTCCCAAATTTCCATATAATGGATCAGCCCACAAAACCATATACTACAA
The DNA here is from genome assembly GCA_003697995.1 of Taxidea taxus jeffersonii. Lineage (NCBI taxonomy): Eukaryota > Metazoa > Chordata > Mammalia > Carnivora > Mustelidae > Taxidea > Taxidea taxus. The sequence goes on from RCUC01085510.1 coordinate 7,356, forward strand.
CCTCCTATTCAAAATGACCTCAAAACATTAAGATCAAAATATATGACAAGAGTGGGAGATGCAGGCTTCCAGTTATAGAATGAATAAGTCACAGGAATAAAAGTTACAGAATAGAGAAAATAGTCAATTGTATTGTAATAGCACAGCCTGGTGACAGATGGTAACTACAAATATGAGCATAGCTTAATGTATAGAGTTGTTATTACTATGTCATATGCCTGAAACTAATATAACATCATGTGTCCACTTGACTCATAAATATATAAAAGAGTTATATTTGACACATACACGCTAGAAAAACCTAAAGAAATTAGACAACTCTCTGAAAAGCATTAGAGTTCAAAACAAAACAAAAAAAATCACTTCTGAAATATGGATGAAACTGGGAGGGACACTAAAGCAAATAAACCCAATAGATAGTGTCTTTACAGAAATGCAAGGTAAAAGGAAATTAAAATGTTTAAAATTTCAAGAGAAGATGAGAAAGCTAAAATATTTAAGATAAAGAGACAAATACTGAAGAGAGAAAAAGAAAAATCCAACATATTAATAATAGCACACATAAGTAAAAAAAAAAAAAAAAAAACATATCATGCACCTGAGGGTAATAACCCAAAACAACAAACACCAAAAGAAGTATAGTAAAATTACTAGACTTTTTTTTATTTTATTGATTTAACTCATTTATTTTAATATTTTATTTATTTATTCGATAGAGAGTGAGCATTAAGTAGGGGGAGCAGCAGGCAGAGGAAGAGGGAGAAGCAGGCTCCTTGCTGAGCAGGGAGCCTAATATGGGGCTTGATCCCAGGATCCTGGGATCATGAGCTGAGCAGAAGACAGCTACTTAACAGACTGAACTACCCACCTACCCCTAAAATTACTATACTTTAAAGAATGAAAGAAGAAAATCACTTGTGAATACAGACAAAAAAAAAAAGAAAGAAAGAAAGAAAGTGAACTGAAGGGGAAATTATCATACAAAATTTCAAAACCAATGGTATATTCTATGAGAAAAACTGTACATATTTAAGATCATAAAGATAAGAAAACATGGAGTTTTATATTTGCCCATCTTGATATTCAACTATAAAGAACATAGCCAAATTTTACCAGCATGCAAAACCCTAGAAAATATTGTTAGAGTGAGACCTTTCTGAAAAATCCAATAGAGAACAAGCATCAGATAACCAAATTATTTGAGAAAATTTTGTGTAAAACTGGTAGTGAATATGAAATGTAGTTGTTTACAGATTCAAGACTAAAAGAGGGAGGATAATTATACCAGATGACACAGATCTAACACACTTTTAAAGTCATGTCAAAATAAGTCAGTATAAACTTAACAAGTCTCCTAATAATTGAAATTGAAACCTTTTGAATTTCATTAAGGATAAAAAATGCAATTGATTGAAATCCATTAAATATGGCTAAATGGATCATAATATAGTTTTTAAAAAGAGACTTCTTCCAGGAAAATAGATTAGTTCTATTTTTCCCTATTCTTTCCACTAGTTACAACTAAAACCATGGACATTATCTATAAAACAAATGTATGAATTTGGAATGTGGTGAGAAAAGAGCACGGGATATTGGATTGAAGGAACATGGTGATCAGTTCCTTGGGTTTCTTCTTGTTTCTTACACCCCAGACTTGAAGGTGAGAAGCTGGTAACCCAGAAATGCCAATATGCACAGGGGGGAAAAATAGCCTTAGTAAAATCAGCTCTTTCTAACCATGGGACCAGGAAAGGAACATTCTAGCAAGACAGAAAACCTTTACAAGATAAATGCTCTTTGGCATCCAACCACAGAAGAAAACTTGGCTCCACTCCCACCAATTCCAGCAACAGCTAAGTGGGGAGGTTAGTCTTCTATCCTCTCATACCTATAATGAGGCACTACAACACCCCGAGCAGGGTAACATCAAAGAAAGTAAAGTATGGAGCCAGGACTTCACTGTCAGCAGTAACAAGGCCCTTTAAACCACAGTGGCAGTGGAGACCATGTAGGTAATGTGGACTTACACTCTTACCCAAGAATAATGCGGTCCCCCTCTCCCTCCCTGCTGGCCTGGTATCAGAGGAGACCAGTAGAAAGTTCAGACTTTCACCACAATACTGGTACTAATTGTCAGTAGAGATCGCATGGGTATCTGAAACTTTCACCCACTATAATTCAGTAGAGACCACATAGGGATTTAGAGCTTTACTTCCATCCAACAGTAATCAGGAGCCACACCCTTCTTAGATGCCAACGGAGACCTGTAAGGGTACTTAGACTTCTACATCATCTGAAATGAGGAAGAAAAGCAATGTGATGGGGCAAAGATAATCTCTTCAACAAATGGTGTTGAACAACTGGATATCCACTTAAAAAATAAATCTAGGCACATATTAAGCCCTTCATGAAAAAACAAACAAATAAACCAAAAGAATGCAAAATGGATCATAGAACTAAATGTAAAATTATAAAATTCCTAGAAGATAACATTGAAGGAAACCTTGATGACCTTGGATAAGGTGATGACTTTATTTTTATTTTTTTTAGGAGATGAATTTTTAGATATAACACCAGTGACATAACCTATGAAAGAAAAGATTGATAAGATTGTACTTTATTAAAATTTTAAAAACTTCTTCATAAAAGACAATGTCAAAAGAATAAGAATACAAACCATAGACAGAAGAAAATATTTGCAAGGGATACATATGACAAAGAACTCTTCCAGAGTATACAAAGAACTGTTAAAATTCAACAAAAAGAAAAAAGAACCTGATTAAGAGTGGGCAAGACTTTAATAGACACCTCACCAAAGAAGATATACAGACATAAATAAACATATGAAAATATGCTTCACATCATATGTCATCAGGGAAATGCAAATTAAAAGATACCATCACACACCTATTAGAATGGACAAAATCCAGAACACTGGCAACGCTAAATGCTGAAGAGGATGTGGATCAATGGTAACTCTCATTCATTCCTGGTGGGAATGCAAAATACAATAGGCAGTTTGGAAGACACTTTCCCACTTTCTTACAGAACTAAAATACTCTTACTCTATGGTACAGCAATTGTGCTTTTCTGTATTTACTCAAAGGACTTGAAAACTTATGTCCATACAGAAACCTGCAAATGAATATTTATAGCAACTTCATTTTATTTATTGACAAAATAATTGACAAAACTTGGAAGCAACCAAGATGTCCTTTAGTAGGTGAATGGATAAATAAATTTTGGTATATTCATATAGACAGTAAAATATTATTCAGTGCTAAAAATAAATGATCAAACCATGAAAAGACATGGAACCTTAAATGAATATTAATGAGTGAAAGAGGTCAGTCTTAAAATGCTGCATGCTGTATGATTTCAACATTTTGGAAAAGACAAAACTATAGAGACAATACAAAGATTAGTGTTGCTGTGAGGGTTTGGGGGAAGTGACGAATAGTCAGAACACAGAGGATTTTTAGGACAGTGAAAATACTCGGTATGATACTATAGGGATGGATATGTTAGACATTTGTTCAAACTCATAGAATATACAACACCAAGACTAAATCCTGATGTAAACTATGGGCTTCAAGTGATTACTCTTTGTCAACGTAATGTGTAAATTGACCAACTGTAACTTTTTTTTTAAGGAATGCATTTCATACTGAAAGAACAGCATTGGACTTATGCCTACGGTCTCAACTTTCCTGATGGAACAATGTAATGGCCTTCTAAAGATTAAGTTGTTATATAGAGACAAAAGAAAAATGTTGGAGTCATATCTTGAAAGAACTAGTATACATTTTGAAACTACAATTAAGTGTCATTCTTTCCTCTATAGACAAAAATCAAGAGGTAGAAGTTAAGAGTGACTCCTTTTGAATTTTATCTTCATTGAAGAATAATTTCTGTGCAATAAATTGTGCCCCTTTATGCCAAAAAGAAAGAAAATAATAGAAGCAGATCAATAAAATTGAAGACAGAAAAAAACAAGGAAAAAACCTGATAAAACAAAGAGTCCTTTGAAGGGAGCTCTAAACAAATTTGATTTGACACAAAACATAATCTATAAAAGGAAAATTTTAACAGAAAAATTAGTTAGACTATATTAAAATTAAAAACTTGGCCCTGTGAAGTGCCTTGCTAAGGGTATGAAAGAAAAAGCTACAGAATAGGAGAGAAAATATTCATACCATATGTTTGACAAAGGACTAGTATCAAGAATATATAAAGAATTCTTAAAACTCAACAGTAAAAAAGCAAACAACCCAATTAGATGAGTAAAACATTAGGAGTCATTTCACCACAGAAGACACACAGATTACAAATAAGCAAATGAAGAGATGTTCAATATCAGCAGCTATTAGGGAAATGCCAACTAAAATCCTAATGAACTGTTAATTCGTATCTATGAGAGTGGCTAAAATTAAAATTAGTGACA
>RCUC01085512.1:0-13271 GCA_003697995.1 Taxidea taxus jeffersonii
GGCTGAGGGCTAATCGTGGGAAGGCTTCAGTTTACTGGGCATGAGTGGATTTTCTAGACTCTGAAATAGATTCAGAACTGTCTAAGAACTGTCAAAATAGAAACAAAATAGGAGGACTTATTTAGTTTGTCCAGATCATATCTAATAACCACTCGAATCAAACTGACATGTATCACTAATACACGTCTCCACAATGTGGTGGAACAACTCTGTGGGCAGACCAGGAGCTCGATCCCAGCTCCACTACCAGTGACCATCGGTATACGCTCAGGTGTCCTCACCAAATATATTGGAATATTGAGTATTTAGTGGGGGAGGTGACACACAGGGAGGATTACTCTATCTTCTGGTAAAAGAGGACGAAGAAGTTGGTGCACAGTAGCAAGGTGGGGAGACAGAACACAGAGTGATGGAAGACCAGAGAGGGTGTGTTCCCAGGGGGTGGGGAGACTACAATCTGCTCCCACGTGGAGAGCCAGGCAGGAGGCAGAAGCGAGCAGCTGGCCATCCAGATTGTCAGGAAGGCCGTTAAGTGGCAGCAGGGGCTCTGATGAAGTGTTTCTCTCAATGGCTTGCAGAGAGTAAATCTTAAAAAATAAACTTTGGCCAAAGAACATGAGCAAAGTGGTTGTTAAGCTCACACGATCCTTGGGGGGATCCTGTTAGAGAGCCCCAGGAATAAGAGAAGAAGCCTCAGGGAGAAGGGGCCATGATGCCTCAGCGCCCCAAGTCGGGACTAAAGAAGCAGTGTTAACACCCCTCTCATTGGCCCCACGGGCTGATGCGAGGCCTGGGGACATTCAGGCTTCATATTTTACCCCAGTTTCAGTGTAGGAATGCAAGCCAGTTGCCTTCTTTCAGTCTTGACAGAATCCACTTTCTGACTAAACGAGGGAAACATTAAGTGGCTTATGGCATTCAGTGTTGAGCTTTGCAATCTAATGGACGGAGGGAGAGAACGATTTCCATCTTGCGTTGATTGCACCTTTCAGAAAAACCCGATGAGAGCAGCGCTGCATGAGTTCACAAATTCCTGACTTCTGAAAAGCTCTGTCAATTAAGGTCCTTACATGTGATTGACAAAGATGAATCAATCCTAGACCCGGCTTTAGCTTTCCAAAAGGATCTATATGAATTTTGCTCCCAATTTCAAGAGTTTGCAGCTTCCCGGAGATGAATAATCCTTATTTTATTAATAACTCAGGGCCGTGTTAATACTGTGTTTGTGGATGCTTACGAAAGATAAAATAACAGTAATAACAGGTTTGCTGTCTCTTGACAATGTTGTCACAAGTATTCGCTGTGACAAATGACAAGATCCATGAGACAGCAGGCAGAACAGTGTCAAAGCACACGACATCCTTTTTCTGTGTGTTTGCCTTCTTCCAAAAACCCCTGTCATAATGGTAAAGCAAAGGGACTATCGAGGAAACCACCAGGAAATAAGTTTTAACTTGAGTATCAATTCTCCTTTCACTTTAAGACATGATTTGTATAAAATTAACTGGTTCCAGATTATAAATTAGAGTCTTTAACAAATAGATAGTGTAGACAGAATAGATAAACACATTTTATTTTTTATCTTTTTAAAGATCTATTTATTTGAGAGAGAGCGTGTGCACATGTGCATGTAGGCACGTGCAAGGGGGGCACAGAGGGAGAGAGAGAGAGAGAATCCTAAGGAGATTCCTCACTGAGCATAGAGCCCAACTTGGGGCTCGATCCCAAGACCTGAAATCATAACCTGAGCCAAAATCAAGAGTCAGACACTTAACCAACTGAGCCACCCAGGCACCCGACATAGAGAAATACATTTTTTAAAAAATATTTTATTTATTTATTTCTCAGAGAGGAGAGAGAGAGAGCACACAAGCAGGCAGAGAGGCAGGCAGAGGCGGAGAGAGAAGCAGGCTCCCTGCCGAGCAGGGAGCCCATGCGGGACTCGATCCCAGAACCCTGGGATCATGACCCAAGCCGAAGGCAGCGGCTTAACCCACTGAGCCACCCAGGCGTCCGAGAAATACATTTTAAATGCATGATGTAATTAGATTATTTTCAAGAATAAAATTAGAAAACTTCAACTTCCTACTTACATTAACATTTTATGATTTTTACATGACAGAAATTTCGGGTAAAATGTTCTTTAGTGAGACATATATAAATTGTATAAAAAGATGGGTCCTCTTTGAAAAGGTCTTTCCTTCCTCCTTTTGGAATTACTGATTTTTGTAATATAATAAAATTCATATGCATTTAAAACAGAAATCTGGAAGAAAGAGATTTCTCCAAACAGCTTACCAAAACGACTAACCCTCTCGACTCCATCAATAACTGCTTTGTAATCCAAATTTTCTTCTATCCCAACCTATTAAAGAAGAGCGACACTCTAAGAATGGGATAAAATATTTGATTAACTCTTCAATAAAATGAAAAGATTAGTGAATTCTAATTTAAGTCTCCAAAAGTAAAATCCTCCCAAGGCATACTTTTTTTTTTTTTTTTTTTTACAGCAAGATAAAAACAAATAAAGAAAAAACAGCTACCTTTGAAGTTTTCCACTGAGAAAAATACACTTTAAAAATGCCAATTCCCAGTCTCCGCTCTATATCATTATGATGCTTTGCATGTACACATAAGCAAACCTAGGCACTCCTGGAACCATTTGCTCCAGCTGGAAGTGACGTGCCCAGTTAATGAATGCAAGGGTCCCCTTTTAAAAACACACCAGCCAAGGAGTGGTTCTGTTTGAAAATGATCACAATTTATTCCACCTGTGAGCACTTGTTTTTGTTAAGAAGTATGACTGGTTATGTCACATCGTGTGATTAAAGAAGGAATTAAGTCAGTATTAAATCCATATATAATGATTACCTCAAATAAAATGGATAAAGCTCTTAACTTCCCTTTTCCTTTTACTGCTTCCTCAAAACTTGAAAATCGGTCCGCATCAAAGCAATAGATTTGCATCTATGAAATATAACAGTGACAGCTTTATCATACACAAAGACATCACAAAAGTCACCAAAGAGACAATAAAATAACTTACCAATTCAGTAAATACTATTTGAAAAATTCTGTAAACTGTATAATCCTATGTTCTGTATAGTTTCAAAATATTTTATGAATTCCATGTATGTACAACTGCATTTACCATCACTGATCATCCTTCAGTGAGGAGGGAAATACAAAGTTAGACACATCTGGGAGAGAAATGGTCACTTTGACATGACCAGGGAATACTGAGGTCGTAATATACTAGAACAATGATCTAATGTTATAAATTATCAAATGTTATTTTAACTATTTTGCTGGAATTCTTTCACATATGGTTTCATTCTTTGATTGGACACACTTTTCTTGATGGTCTGAGTTGCCTTTCTTGGACATTATCATACTGCATTCTTTTTTTTTTTTTTTTAAGATTTATTTATTTATATATTTGAGAGAGCACGGTGGACGGGCAGAGGGAGAGGGAGAGAGAGAAGATGCACCAGGTGCATGTTAATAGTGAAACTCTAAAGGACTTTCTGCCTTTACCGAAAAAGATACCAAGAAGAATTTTAAGTCCCTTATTTTAAGTGTCCTCTTCTGCTGCCAGGCTATATTCTTGTTAATTTCTACTTTAGCCCATGTGTCTGTTGACAATGGCCCCTATTCTCACTTATAATTTGGTGCTCCCCATGTCATGAGCTTGGAAATCAGATAATTTAGCTAGTTAGAAGAATAATTAAGGGAAGAGCAGAAAGCCTCTGTGAAGACCAATGCTTGGTTGGGGTTATGACTGGAGAATTAGCAGGTGTTGGGCAGAGAATGGCAGTGGTTCCTGCCTTGGGTGATTGCAAAGCCTTTTCAGAGAAAGGACTGCTCAACTAACCCCTAAAGGATGAGCAGCTTAAAAACTGATGGATGAAAAAGCAGAAGAGATGAATGTATGTTCAAGTCAGTGGGGCCAGCTTGGAAACGGCCAGTAGGCAAGAAAGAAGAACTGTGGGAAGTGGGAAGTAATTGGTTGTGATTGCGGCTGAGCACGTGGGAGAGAAGAGGAGAAGGAGCTGCAGGGGCAGGCAGGGGCCCCGCCAGGAAGCCCCTGAGACAGTCCCAACCCTTTGCTCTTGAGAGCAACAGACAACACTGGATGCACTTTGGTTAACAGGAGTGGGGAGGTGGCAGGCCTGGGGGGAAGAGGGCATCAGAATGGAGGAAAATAAGACTAGAGAGAGAGGGAGACCAGCCGGGGGACATTTAACAATCTAAGTTAGCAACAAAGGTAGTTTGAACTTTCTTCTGCCCTCCCACATCATTTAGGGGCAGAACTGAGAAGACCTCATTGTAGGATGCAGGAGACCAGGAAAAAAAAAGACCAAGTCAAGGATATCCCCGAGTTGTGCTTCTTGCAGTTACATGGAGAGAGTTTAAAAAAAGAGAAGCAACAAACAAACAATCCCTCTTCAGATTCAAGTTCTTGAGAACTTGAGAGGCTTTTTAGTTTAGTGCACAAAATCTGTACCATTTATTTGGCTGGTTTAGGGCTTTTCTTGTTGTTAGGGTTTTTCTTGATTTTTCCTCTTTGCTCTAAATAAGTGGTATTGTGACACAGCAAACTCCCTGAAGTGACAATGTTATATGTTTAATGGATTGACTTCTATTTCTTTGACAAACCAAATTTGATAAATGTGCTTTTCCTTAAGGATATTTAATATATTGAAAAACATAAATTTATAAGCTATAAATTAGAATGAGCTTATCCACATTAAAAATCTTTAGTCCTTTAACAGATAATTCACTCATCTTATTTTTATTATCAGTAACTATTTTGACTATATAAGTTTCATTATAAATAATTTTAAAAACATGGGAATTTTAAAGGGTAGGAGAAAAGGTACCTAAAATGCCATCACCCAGGGAAAAATCACTATTCATGTCTTCTTGGTTTCCCTCAATTATTTTTACAACAGTAATAATTCCCTCTCTCATTTAATCTTCATAATAACTTCATGAGGCAGGTGCTACTCATGTCAATTTCACAAGTCAGACATGGAAGCTTAGGTCAATTAAATATTTGTATAATGTCACGTCTATAACTAACACCTAAATGGTGAAGTCAGTATTCAAACCTAGTCCATTCAACCTAGACTCTGGGCCCTCTGCCACTATTTAATTAGTTTTCACGTTTTACAAAATCAGAGTATTAAATACTGTGCATACTGTTTTACATCCTGCTTTTAAAAAGCAGTAATATCTTAAGAAAGAAAAACCCATTAATATCTTATGATGAATTTTTGTGTAAATAAATTCTTCAAACATATGATTTTTATAAGACCTGTAATATTCCATCCTAATGGATTTTTAAAATATATTTTTATTTTTCAGTAATCTCACAACCCCGAGATCAAGATTTGCAGGGTCTACTGACTGAGCCAGCCAGGAGCCCTTCCATCATAATGTATTTATAATCATTTCCTTTTCTTTCAACTTTTCATTATTGTAAATAAATCTTGGCACATACATTTTTGAGCATGTCTTATTTTTTAGACTAAATTGTTACAAGTGGAAATGGTGGGCACTGGGAATGAAACATATAAAGTTCTGGATAAAAACAAGCAAACTACCAATTTAATACTGTTTCCAGACATGTATGAGAGTGTTTGTTTTACTGCATGCTCACTATTTATTAGAATTATATATATGCATATATATTACCAATTTTAACGTTGAAAAATGTTCTCATGTCATTTTGCATTTCGTTGATTCTCCAGTAAACTGATAAAATCCCCCCCCCCTTTTTTTTCCTCCTGAGCTGTGGAAGGAATTTCATTTATTCCTTCACCAGCATTTGCTGGTCAGACGTCTACAGTATGGCCCTCTGGGTTGCCAGGAAGCGGAAAATCAGGTATGAGCATTATTGAGTTTAGTCTAATGAAAAAGGAAGACACTAACCAAGAAACAAAATATAACTATAAATTATAAAATTGGATTAGAAGTTAATCAAATTATATGCTACATAAAACCTCAATGATTTAGAAAATCAAACAGTGGCCAGTGGAACCAGGGACTTACCTCAAGTGGAAATTTCTGTCCTTCTAAACTATGTTCCGATCCCTCAGAAGACATATTGCATTTTCCCCAGTGGAAAGTGATCTTGCTTGCTTTGAACACCACTTCTGAAACACCTCCACTGAGACGGTAGTCATTAGTGAGATTAATTTCCACTTAAAAGAAAAAACACAAAATTGTACCTATGTTTCAGAAAATCAAAATTATAAATTTCAACTAAATTTTCTCCTATCAAAGGTACACTAAGCAAGTCATTTATTTGATAGATAAATAATAACAAAATAGGTAATCATAATAATAAAATAAATAAAAAACAAGTTGCCATTTGGAAGCTCAACGTGTAACTTGGCAGAATACACTCTGTGTATCTTATAGCCCCAAATATAAACTAAAACAAAGACCTTAACTTCGGTATGACTCTAATAGCAGGAGACTGATAGTCCACCTGCCCTGTTCCATTTAGTGTCCAAAGAGTGCCATTCCCCCAGAGCTCTGCTTTCCTAAGGCATTTGAGGGTAGTGAGGGGACACAGCAAAGAGAGAGGGAATGGAAGAGTGGAGAAGAAAATCATCTCTTGGGAGTGCCCCCCACCTTCTCACTTTCAACCCTTCGACTCCTTATCGGGCAGGTATTTTCGTCCATGTCCTGATCCCCTAAAGCAAGCATCATCCCAGGACTCATCAGGCTGGAACTTCTGTCCCACGCTGTGGCAAGGCAGGTGGGAAATCCATTCCCACTGACAGGTTTTGGCCATGTGATGTTTGGTAACTCAGAATCTTAAACTCTCCTATTTGAGTTCCGGAGCAGATATTTTTACTTTATTTTACAAATGATCTAAAGATTAATGTTTCTTTTGAGAGCCTTATGCAAGATTTTAATGTCTCTCCATCAGATTTAAACAGTCTTTGTTCCAATTAGGCAGGAACCACTTGTTGGCCTTGGGGACTGAATCCAATAATGTATTGGCCAGCTAGCGAGAGGTCTAAACTTCCCTTAGGAATAATGACAACAACAAGCACAACAGCAACATTCACATGTCACTTCCAATGTGCTATGCTTCATACGGAGTACTTTACATGTGTTAAACATTTGATTTTTACAGAACCTCACACAATGAAGGAAGAGATGCCATTATAGTCCATGTTAGCAATAAGGAAACTGCATCAGAGAGAGCTTAAATAATTTGCTTAAGTTTCCACAATTCATAGTTCCACTTTAAAGAGCCAGTAGTGAACCTAAAACATATAGGCTCTAAAGATGAAGCCCTTGACCACACTCCACTAAGAAAAATAAAGCAGAGGTTACACGCTTTACTTCTTTGTAACATCCTTCAAAACTGGTAATGCAAATGTCAAGATTTGGGACAATATGCTTTTATGAATTTAATTAACATCTTACAATATATAATAATTTTATTAATTATTCATTGAGAAACACCAATTGAATGCTTATTATGTATCAGGAACTGATATAGAAAAATTCTTACCCTCACGGGACCTAAAATGAAATTACTACATTCAAATAATTGCATTACCAAAATATCAATAACAGAGAAAGAATTCATTAATGATAAAACCACTCAACATAACCCATATTATAACTTAGAATATTTTTCTATGAGTTTATTTGTTTTTATTCTATAGCTTCCTGATATACATACAAATTTGTTTAAAATATGGTATCAGAGAAGGAAAGCTGTTCACTTTTCAAAACTATTTTGTCCCTCTGCTGTTCAATGGAATTTTTTATGGTATTATAATTTGCATGTTTAGAAAAAAAAGGCAGTCTTTTTAAAAAAAGCAGTTACAGAGTGCTTCCTAAGGACAGTATATGATTTTAAACTTTCTATATAGATACGCTACTGATTTCTTTTCTTAAAATTTAATTATAGAGGATTGCTTTTTTTGTATCCCAATATTGAATGTAGCATGATGCTGAGCAACCAGAGCCAATACATTGTCCAAGAAAAGGAAATTCTGATTAACTAAGTGATTTACCCAGAGATGGGAGATATAAGCTGTATACTGCATTATCTTTACCACATCCTCTGGTCGGGGCGTCGTTATTGTTTTATTATTAAAGAACATGATGTGATGACTTGGGTCATTTTATTCTTGTACACATTTTCAAAATGTTATCTAAACTTCCCATTTACTGCATTTTATTTGGTTTCTTCTACCTTTAGCTTCTATGCAGTTCATAGAATATCACACAAAGAAAATGAAATGAAATAAAATGAAGGACATGAAAATGAAATGAAACTGATATAAACATACTGTAAGCCCAATGAACATATTAAAGTCACAAACAAAATGCAGTTTACCTGTTTTCCCAGTGTTATGAATGAATGTGTTTTCCAAAGACGTTTTATCCCAACCCTGAAATTTAAGTTTCTTTAGATTCACATTGACTTGGGTAAGATCTTCATCGATATTGATAGGAGACTGTTTGGGGCTACTACATGTTGGGTATTTCTTTCCCCAGTTTTTTTGATTCAGTGCTCCTAAGGAAAGGACAGAGTAAGAAGTTAGTTTCTTAAATTATGCAAAAGCTACATTTTATATTATAATGTAGCTCATATGTTACATAAAAATAGATACAATAGTAGAAAAAAAACGGAACCTCTTTGAATCAGTTCACTAAACAACTGTGTGTAGGTGTGGGTTCTGGGCTTTACTGTGATACACTATAAAAAGAGGCCTATGGAGGAGCAACATCAAGTTCAGGGTTCAACAATGGCTTTGCTTAGCCATTAGACTCTTCCAAATCAACAGAAAGCCTAACTGCTGTATCAGGTAGTTGGGATGAGCCCAGGTTCCAGATTGAAAGGTGTCCAGATGGCAGGTGTTAAATTCTGACTTCCTTAGCACTCTCCATGGGGGTAGTTTCCTTCAGACCTTCTGTCACCCCTGCCTTTCAATCATCTGGTTTAACTGTCAACTGCTTTTATGTTTATAAAAACATAATCACCATGCTCTCCTTGAACTATCTCCTCCTCTCTCTCACTCTTTTGGGTTTGTTTTTGTTAGTTTTTTGTTTTTGTTTTTTTTTTTGGTCATGAAGTCTACCAGGTTTTATGAAATAGAAAATAAGGTTTCTATAAAGATTTTGCCCATGTTGAAGTGACTTTCCACCTGTTCCACAGAATGCACCATCCTTTAAAGCAAAGCTGCCCTGGGTTGCCTTTATTTCATGCTACTGAAACCATGAACCATTCTCTTGTTACCTTATGTCATTGAATATGACCTTAGCTAGAGCCCAAGCAACACAAAGAATAGGTCTGTTTTTTTAAGTCTTAAACTTTTCTCTTTCTACATGTCTCCAGCCATCCCATCCAAGGGCAGGGTGGGAGCAGTTTTTGGCTTACCTCCCTTTCAAATGCTTTTCTTTTAGAAAATGGGCACGGGTGGGGACCCTGGGTGGTTCAGTCAGTTAAGCTTCTACCTTCCGCTGTGGTCATGATCTCAGGGTCATGGGATCAAGCTCTACCTCCAGGCACACCGCTCAGCAGGAAGTCTGCTTCTCCCTCTTCCTCTGCCCCTCCCCACCACTCATGCTGTCTCTTTCACACTCTCTCTCTAATAAATAAAATCTTAAAAAAAAAAAAAATAGAAAATGAGTGCAGGTAAAGCCAAGATTTTACATGGTTAATGTTTAGGGAAATTAAAAGTAAGCATATCCTCCATAAGACCCTAGTCTCTGCCATCTTGTTTTTGTGATAAAGGCATCAGAGAAGATTTTGACTTCCATGCAAAGCTCTCATAATGTGACAAAGCGAACTTTGCATAATTTAGCCCAGGAAAGAAATATTAATTAGTCATGCCATGAAATGGCCTAGATAGCCAGGAAAAAATTAGGTAATTCATCTCCTCATGAGCATCTACCCAAATCAATAGGTGCTGAAAACTCATTTTATTTTAAAATCTAGCTCTATTCCTAAAGAGAGCTGGAATACGGTATGCTTTAAATTTGCCCAGGGGTGCATATTTTGGCTTCTAGGAACAGCTTTAATTATTTGAGTACTGATATGTTAATTTCATTGTAAAGAACTCTGGTGCGGGGTGGGGGGGGGGGTGGGGAAATCACAGCATGCACTAAGACCCTTTGTATTACTTATATTTTTTAATGCGCTGCAAGAAATTTTCAAGGACCCTTAGAAAGAGTCTCGCGGTTATGGTGCCACAAACACTGTAAAGTGTCTAGTAACACTGCATATAATTAATAAGCCTGCTATTTCCTACATCATTTAGTGGTCATCTCTGTGTGGGTTCAAATCTGGCATATCCCCCACTAAACACTTGGATTTCTCCCCTGAAGTAAACTCCTCCTACGATCTCGGTCATCCCCTGAATGTGAAAGTCATCCCAATGCCTATGGTTCCTTCTCACCAAGCCCTTTTGGGTCGACCCTCAAATTATATCCTTATCAGCCGGCTTCTCATTGCCACTGTCACCAGCCTCGCCCAAGCCACTGATCCTGTGAGCCTGTCTCTGTCTTGCTATTTCACAAGCAGAATCGCCATCACCTAGGAGATGGTTAGGGAGCATCGGGCCTCCATCCCAACGTTGCTAAGTCAGAATCTAATTTTTTTTTTAAAGATTTTATTTATTTATTTGACAGATAGAGATCACAAGTAGGCAGAGAGGCAGGCAGAGAGAGAGAAGCAGGCTCCCTGCTGAGCAGAGAGCCCGATGCGGGGCTCAATCCCAGGACCCTGGGATCATGACCTGAGCTGAAGGCAGAGGCTTTAACCCACTGAGCCACCCAGGCGCCCCCAGAATCTAATTTTAACTGGATCCCCAGAAAATTCATATACACATTAAATTTTGAGAAGCAATGGCTTAGACATCTCCAGTGCCTTCTAATTGGTCTCCAGCTTCTTCTCTGGCCTCCCATCTCCAAATCCATTCTCCACCTACATGGTAGGCAGAATTCTGAGATACCCCTGGCAAATTCTCACACTCGGTTGTACAGGTCTTGTCTAATGTTTTCTACTCAAAGGTGGGCAGGCTGTGAATATAACGGGACAGTCATTCCCTTAATTGGGTTACGTTATATGACAGAGGTGATGGGAGTCCCTGCTGTGATAATGTTCTGTTACAGAAGGCTCAGTCACAGCAAATTGGAGACAGGAGAGAAGGATTCAAAGTGTGAGAGATTCTCCTGCTGGCTCTGAAGCGGTAGGCGGCTAGGCTGGAAGACGGGTACATACAGCTAGGATCTGAGAGCGCCCCCAGGCTGACAGCCAGGAAAAACAAACACATAATATGTCAGTTACAAAAAGACAAATGCTGTGTGAGTCCATTTACATGAGGTAGCTGAAGTCACCAAATTCACAGAGAAAGAAAGCAGAATAGTTACCAGGAGGCCGGGGCGAGGGGAAGCTGTTGAATGGGTACAGAATTTCAGATTTGCAAGATGAAAAGGTTCTGCGGGTGTGTTTCACCAAGTGTGAGTGCACTTAACACTACTGAACTGTACACTTAGAACACGGTTAAGATGGACAATTTCATGTTCTTTACCACAGTGGAAAAAATGGTTAAGATGGCAAAAACAAACAAACAAAAGATGGGGACCTGGATCTCGATCTTGTGAAAAAGGAAGTGACTCCTGTTGACAAGCTGCAGAAGCCCTAGGCCACGCGGGAGCACACGGCCCTGCTAGCATCCTGGCTGTACACTTAGGAGGCCCTGAGCAGAGACCCAGTTAAGTAGTCCCTTCTCTCTGACTCCTGACCCATGGACACTAGGAGATAATAAATGTGTTCAAAAGCCACACAATTTGGGGCACCTGGGTGGTTCAGTGGGTTCAGCATCTGACTCTGGATTTCTGTTCAGGTTATGATCTCAGGGTGGTGAGATTGAACCCCGAGTGGAGTCCTGTGTCAGGCTCCATACTCAATGGGGAGTCTGCTTAAGATGCTCTCTTTAGGGCGCCTGGGTGGCTCAGTGGGTTAAAGCCTCTGCCTTCAGCTCAGTTCATGATCCCAGGGTCCTGAGATAGAGCCCTGCATTGGGCTCTCTGCTCAGCGGGGAGCCTGCTTCCCCCCCTCCCACCCCGCCTGCTTCTCTGCCTACTTGTGATCTCTGTCTGTCAAAATAAATAAATAAAATCTTAAAAAAAAAAAAAAGATTCTCTCTTTATCTCTCTCTGAACCCCCCCAGCTCACATTTTCTAAATAAATGAATGAATAAATAAAATCTTTTTCTTTTTTTTTTTTTTTTTTAAGTTAGAGAGAGAGAGAGCGAGCACAGGCAGACAGAGAGGCAGGCAGAGGCAGAGGGAGAAGCAGGCTCCCTGCCGAGCAAGGAGCCTGATGTGGGACTCGATCCCAGGACGCTGGGATCATGACCTGAGCCGAAGGCAGCCGCTTAACCAACTGAGCCACCCAGGCGTCCCAATAAATAAAATCTTTTAAAACAATAAAATAAAAGCCACTAAATTTGTAGCAATTTGTTATGCAGCATAAGAAAACTCATACAATTAGTAACTACAGTAATCTTTTAATGTATATATCAGATCATGTGTCACTTTCTGATCTGGGTCCCTCTAATACCTTTCATCCCACTCAAAAGAAAATATAAACTCCTTACCACGACCAAGAGGTTCTCTAAGACACCGTCATTCCTATCCTCTCCAATCTCATTTCCTAGCCCCCAGCATTAATCACTCTGCTCCAGTCACAAGGGCTTCTTCTCTTTCCCTGGAGCATGGGAAGCTGTGGGTCTTGGCACTTGCTGCCACTTCTTCCAGGAAGGCTTCCTGGAGTGCTGTGCCCTCCCCTGCCCCTCCCCCTCCACATCTCCCTACTGCAACCCCCCACCCCACCCTCCCTGTGCCTGCAAGGCTTACTCACTCACTCTCCCACTTCTATCAGGTCTTTGCTCAAATGCATCTCTTTGGGGAGACTCTCTCTGAACATCCTGCATAAAAAACACTTCCCTCCCTTGGTCATTCTCAATCCCCTCTCTTTATTTTTGTTCTCTTAAAATATTATGTTTATTTATTTGTTTCCACACCCCAGAAGCTAGAGAAAAAAAGCCTGGGGCATAGTACATGTTCAATAAATATTGGCTCAATGCCTAAATCAGACAAATAAAAAATGATCATTATTTTTGTTTCATAAGTTTAAAACCTCAAAGAGATCTAACATGAAATGTCAACAGAAAAAAAAAACAAAGAAACATTTCTAAAATCAGCTGTAAGTCATATTTGAC
>RCUC01085514.1:0-11616 GCA_003697995.1 Taxidea taxus jeffersonii
TTTTTTTTTTTTTAAGATTTTGTTTATTTACTTGACAGACAGAGATCACAAGTAGGCAGAGAGGCAGGCAGAGAGAGAGAGAGGAGGAAGCAGGGTCCCTGCTAAGCAGAGAGCCCAATGTGGGGCTTGATCCCAAGACCCTGAGATCATGACCTGAGCCAAAGGCAGAGGCTTTAACCCTCTGAGCCACCCAGGCGCCCCTATTTTTCTTCTTTTATTCTATGTGGTTTTATATCAGAGTATTAGTAGCTTCATATAATAAGTAGGAAAGCTTTCCTACTTTTCTATTTTCTGGAAGAGATTATGTAGACTTAAGTTTTTTTTTTAAGTGTTTGCAGTTACCACTGGGCCCAACATTCAGAAAAGTCCTACACTAAGTTTAATGCTCTGGCTGTCACCTTCTTGAAATTAGCAATAAATTTGGGACAAGGATCCAAGGATATTCATTTTGCATGGGAGCCCCACAAATTTCGTAGCCAGTCCTATTTGTATTAAAATATGTAAGACTTCCAGAAAAAAAATGGATAACTCATTTCTTAATTGGCATTGGTTTGCAATAAATGACACATTTGAAAAATATTCTTTGGTGTTTATTAATTTCATATTTATTGCATATCCATAAAATTATAAAGCCATTCTATGTGTCTTCTCTTATTGATTTTAACAAAAATATAACAACATTGATACTAGGTCTTTTAATTTGCATATTTAATTATGCAAGGTTAGAAGATAACTATAGAGAAGAAATAGTAGATTGTGTCCACGTTAATGTATGAATTTTCTCATTATAATAAAATTTAATTATAAGTTTGAATTATTGATTTCTTGCTTGGGTAAACTAATTTCTCCATTACCAGTGGCAATGCAAACATATCATAATTAGAGGATAGAACTAGGTAATGGAGATGTGTCTCATCAAATAATTATACCACTCAGTTTGATGGATCTTAAATGAGGATGGAGAAAATGATATCAGTTACAATATATTTTATATGCTTAATTTCCTACTTATAAATTTATAGATAGTGTAGGTTATGTTATGTGAATGTTTTTCTTCTCAATTATTCAGGTTATTAAAAGAGAAACAAATATATTAAGATGATATTAACATTAATTTTAAACTATAAACCTTGTAAGTTTATAGTTTAAAATTAATGTTAAGGGGCGCCTGGGTGGCTCAGTGGATTAAGCCTCTGCCTTCAGCTCAGGTCATGATCTCAGGGTCCTGGGATCGAGTCCCACATCAGGCTCTCTGCTCAGCGAGGAGCCTGCTTCCTCCTCTCTCTCTGCCTGATTCTCTGCCTATTTGTGATCTCTGTCAAATAAATAAAATCTTAAAAAAAAATAAAATTAAATTAATGTTAAGATGATATCAGCAAGATGGTGTAATAAGAAGTCCATATTCCTCATTCCCCGCCATAGGAAACATAAATTGTTGGCCATCCACAAGGAAAACAAACAAACAAACAAAAGTACCTTTGTGAAAGCCTTGGAACCCAGGTACGAAACTACAAAACCCTGGTAGTGCCCAAGATTAAGGAGGGTCAATTTGGAAGGCAGGTCTGCTGACTGCAGTGTCGCCCTAGTTGTGAACTTGAAGGCAACCTCTTTCTGTTGACTCTGCTATAGTCCCACTTGTTCATCGTCCTTTGACCAGCCCAATCCAGCAAGGTGGGAGGAGCCTCAGCCCTCAGCTGCCAACATATCATGGTAACAAATCTACCTCTATACTTCGGAGCAGCACCATAACCCAGCTCCAGCCCTGCTGCACTCTGGTCCCAAGGCTGTCCCGTCAGTCTGAGAATCCGGTGGAGGAAGGTCTTTATTTACCAAAATAATAGGTGCTTAAGGACTAGAAGTATCTGCTTCTTCAAATGCACAGATAACAAGACTACATATATCATGAAGAATCAGGCCAACATGACATCACTAAAGGAAACTACTATTACATCTTTACATTTGAATTTGTATAATTACATCTCTTCTTTTTTGTAAGAAATTACAGTTGAAGCACTATACTTTGTACTGCAGTTTATACCACATCACACAATTTATGAATAACTACACACTTATCAGAGTGATTAATAGGCAAGAGTATATGTTTTAATTCTCTATGTTTTATCTTCTGAACTATTCTTAAGTCACCATTTGGTGATGCAAAAAGATGCTTACAATAAGGATAACAATAAAAATATATTCAGTTTAAAAATATGTATTCAGTATATACATTATGTATAATGTATATATTTAGTTTACAATATGCCCATAAGTGTGGTAGAGATTTTGAGTGTGGAGTATCATTTGACTCTCAATTAAACCCATGTGTAATTATTATTATCAATTTTACACTTTAAGTATCTAAAACCTATTAAATACATTTCTATAACATTAAGTCTATTAAATAGAATAACTAATATTACTCAGCTTTTATGTAGTTAGAAACCAGGCTTATTTAATGTAAAAGGTATGCTCTTAGCTACTTCATCTGTTTGCACTTAGCAAGATCTTTCCTCAAAAACTATTTTATAACTTTTAGAATGATACATTTTCTCACTTACAAATATTACCTTTGTCATGTAACTCATAAAATAATACATATTTTTTTCTTAAAATATTCACTCTATCCAAATAAAAATCAGCCTCGATCTGAGATTTTTTTTGAAGAACAAAGAAATCTCTAGTTGCTAAACATAAAGCCTTTGGGGAAATAATCAATGTGACCTATACCTTATACCAATGAATGATATACCTTATCTCTGCCAGCTAACAGAATAGTCACTTTATATTTTCAAGGATTAGAAAGTTCAACCCAAATTAAACTTAAAAATTGATCCAATTTTTATTCAAAGCTACTACATTCCTGCTCAAACACAAATCTCTCCCAAGGGCAGTGATCTCCATTGAAATGGAAATTTTTGTTTTCTCACTTTCTTTATTTGTTTAAAACCTACTACTATCTTTTTTTGTTTGTTTCTTTTTACTTTCTTTCTTTTTTTAAATTTTTAAAATTTATTTAATTTCTTTTCAGTGTAACAGAATTCATTGTTTATGCACCACACGCAGTGCTCCATGCAAAACGTGCCCTCCATAAAACCCACCACCTGGCTTCCCCAACCTCCCACTACCCCACCCCCTTCAAAACTCTCGGAATGTTTTTCAGAGTCCAAAGTCTCTCATGGTTCAACTCCCCTTTCAATTTCCCTCAACTCCCTTCTCCTCCATCTCCCCATGTCCTCCATGTTATTTGTTATGCTCCACAAATAAGTGAAACCATATGATAATTGACTCTCTCTGCTTGACTTATTTCACGCAGCATAATCTCTTCCAGTCCTGTCCATGTTGATACAAAAGTTGGGTATTCATCCTTTCTGATGGAGGCATAATACTCCATAGTGTATATGGACCACATCTTCCTTATCCAATCGCCCGTTCAAGGGCATCTTGGTTCTTTCCACAGTCTGTGGCCATTGCTGCTATGAACATTGGGGTGCAGATGGCCCTTCTTTTCACTACATCTGTATCTTTGGGGTAAATACCCAGTAGTGCTATTGCAGGGTCATAGGGAAGCTCTATTTTTAAGTTCTTTTTTTTTAAATATTTTTTATTTATTTGGCAGAAAGAGATACAGCGAGAGAGGGGAACACAAGCAGGGGGAGTAGGAGAGGGAGAAGCAGGCTTCCCACTGAACAGGGAGCCCGATGTGGCGCTCGATCCCAGGACCCTGGGACCATGACCTGGTCTGAGGGCAGACGCTTAACGACTGAGCCACCCAGGCGCCCCTATTTTTAAGTTCTTAAGGAACCACACAGTTTTCCAAAGTGGTTGCACTAACTTGCATTCCCACCAAGAGTGTAAGAGGGTTCCCCTTTCTCCACATCCTCTCCAACACACATTGTTTCCTGTCTTGCTAATTTTGGCCATTCTAACTGGTGTAAGGTGGTATCTCAATGTGATTTTAATTTGAACCTCCCTGATGGCTAGTGATGATGAACATTTTTTCATGTGTCTGATAACCATTTGTATGTCTTCATTGGAGAAGTGTCTGTTCATGTCTTCTGCCCATTTTTTGACATAATTATCTGTTCTGTGTGTGTTGAGTTTGAGAAGTTCTTTATAGATCCTGGATATCAGCCTTTTGTCTGTACTGTCATTTTGTCATTTGCAAATATCTTCTCCCATTCCGTGGGTTGCCTCTTTGTTTTGTTGACTGTTTCCTTTGCTGTACAGAAGCTTCTGATCTTGATGAAGTCCCAAAAGTTCATTTTCGCTTTTGTTTCCTTTGCCTTTGGGGACATATCTTGAAAGAAGTTGCTGTGGCTGATATCGAAGAGGTTACTGCCTATGTTCTCCTCTAGGATTCTGAAGGATTCCTGTCTCACGTTGAGGTCTTTTATTCATTTCTAGTTTATCTTTGTGTACAGTGTAAGAGAATGGTCGAGTTTCATTCTTCTACATATAGCTGTCCAATTTTCCCAGCACCATTTATTGAAGAGACTTTCTCAACACCATTTATTGAAGAGACTGTCTTTTTACTAACTTGGTGTGAATCACTTGTTATTTGGCAGAAGAAGAATAAGAAACACACACACACAAAAAAAAACAGAGGCAAAACCTTACCAGTCTTGACATAATTATTAAAAATTAACACTTATTAAAATATAATGAAACCAGAGCTCATATTTTTGTTGGTTTATGAGAAACAGTAAAATGAATTAATGTCATTGCAAACAATAATAGTTATTGTGTTTAAAGGTAAAAATATCATGTTTTCCACAACTTCAGGTAAACCAACACACAAAGAAATTCTTGTCATGAAAGAGGTGTGAAAAAAATTCAATTGACAATAATTTAATAACAATTTGTTGCATGTCCTTTTATCATTTTGTTTTGAAAAATACATATTTCATTTAACAGTATTTGAGGTTAATTTTTTGCAGTCAAAATAACATGAAGTAGAAATGTACTCTTGTGTTTGAAGTTGATCATATTATTCAACTGAGAAAAATTTTAAATGTAGTTTAGCAACTGGATTATATATGACTAAAGAGCAGGATATATATATACTTTGAAAGTGTGTTAAGTGAAAGATATGATTACTGGTATATAAACTCCAGACTCATACCACTATTACATATGGCACATGATTTTTTCCCCTAGAGTCATATAAGTAGTGCGAGGCTGATTTCTATTTACATCCCTTTTTTGAAAATATGTAAAAGGAAGTGAATAAATATTTATTATTATTATTTTTTAAGATACAGGTTTTTTTGTTTTAAGATTTTATTTACTTATTTATTTATTTATTTATTTTTAAAGATTTATTTATTTATTTGACAGAGAGAGATCAAAAGTAGGCAGAGAGGCAGGCAGAGAGAGGAGGAAGCAGGCTCCCTGCCGGGCAGAGAGCCCGATGCAGGACTCGATCCCAGGACCCTGAGATCATGACCTGAGCCAAAGGCAGAGGCTTAACCCACTTAGCCACCCATGTGCCCCAAAATATTTATTATTATAAATTCAAAGTAAATGAAGTTATTACTTTTCGATAGAGAAGCATACTCAATTTTAGATCCTTGTGGATATTATAATCACATAGTAAAATTTGTATCTTACCTTCATTCAACAAAAAATTATATATTTCCATTATTTACATGACTGTATGGCACTACTTAAAAAAAAGCCAGAAAAATGAAACATACACAAAACACACTAGATTTGAAGTAAACAAGAAAACAACAAATTTAGAAACAATAAACCCCTTTTCTTTTGAAAGAACATACTTTATAAAACCAGACTCATTTTGTTTCTTTAGCTGAATTCTGCTACTGTGCTGGTTTTCAGGTACATTAGTGGTTTGAATATTACAAATACACGAGCCATCCTCAAATGGCAATCTCGATAGTAAAAGTTACCATTTTTTGCTCTTTAATTTTGCTGGTTGTGACTGGGTCTCTAGGCAATTTTTTTTTTTTCCCAGAAATAACCATCCAATGGTTTGAATATTAGATAACATTTGTTGGTGATATTTGGGCCGTTTTCTCTTAACTTATTGATGCCAGGAATCCTCCTTCTCCCTGACCTTAAATTGATGTTCACCCCTTACAGGAAACCCACCTAGAAAAACTAGGTGAGTACCTGATTATAGTAATCAATCAGTGGGAAAAGAAGGTAAGCATAAAATCCTCATGTTTTAGCCTCTTATGTCTTTCACATCTTCAAACTTAATACTCTCCTTACTTTTTTATGTCTCTTTTTCATTTCTCTTCTACCCCCAGTATTTATCAAATCATTTTTTGTAGTTATTATGCAATACCATTTATAAAAACAGCCATATTTACCTGTGTAAAAATCATATTTACATGCTGTAAAATCAGTCTGATTCAATTCAACAAATACTATGTGTGTGTTCTTATGCTTATTTGCTATATGCTTAATTGTTACATTCCCAGATGATCTGTCTATATATCCTCAAACTATACTAGGTTCCCTATTCCTAGCTACTTTAATTTGAGAAAAACTCAGAAAGGAATTCAATTAGATTTAACATTTACTGTACACTTCTTAAACACAGATAATTATTTTACATGTTTTTTGTATGGCATCCCATTTAAACCTCATAGCAACCCTTTAGAGAGATACGATATTCGTTGAAAATTGAAATGCACAGATACATTTATTTAATAGATGCTAATAGCTGTTGTGTGTAGTTTACTAAAAATAATAAATTTTTTCACAAATCATAAACAGAAAGACCTGTCTCTTGTTAAAAATAAAACAAAACAAATAAATAAAACAGACATTACTCCAAAGAAGACTTACAGATGAGCAACAGACACATGAAATGATGGTCAACATCACTCATCATCAGGGAAATGGAAATCAAAACTACAATGAGATATCGCCTCACAAGGGTCAGATGTTTAAAATAAAAAACACAAGAAAACAAGTTTTGGTGAGGATATGGGAAGAGAAGAACTCTCATACACTATTGGAAATGCAAGCCGGTAGAGCCACTGTGTAAAACAGTATGGAGGGTCCGCAAATGTTAAAATTGAAGTACTCTACAATTAATAATCACATGACTGGGTATTTACCCCCAAAATAGGAAAACACAAATTCAAAGGGATACATGCACCCTTATGTTTATTGCAGCATTATTTATAATAACCGAATTGTGGAAGTTGCCCAAGTGTCCATCCGAGGATATTTCATACATAGATAGATAGATAGATAGATACACACACACACATATTCAGCCATAAATTGCAACAACATGGATGGAGTTAAGTGCAGTAAGTCAGTCAGAGAAAGACAAATACCATATGATTTCACTCCACACATGGAATTCAAGAAATAAAACAAATGAATAAAGGAAAAAGAAAAAAAAGAAAAAGTAAGAGAAAGAGAGGCAAACTAAGAAAGATACTTTTAACTATAGTAAACAAACTGATGGTTACTAGAGGGGAGGTGAGTGGGGGACAGGTGAAATAGGTAATAAAAGGTACACTTAAAATGATGAGCACTGGGTAGTATATAGAATTGTGGAATTTCTATATTGTACACCTGAAGCTAATAGAACACAGTATGTTAACTATGCTGGAATTAAAAAGAAAAAAATAAAATAAATGAAACAAAACAAAAAATGATAGAGTAGCAATTAGCTAGATATGAGCAGGAAACAGAACTAGAGGACTGTTGAGAAAAACAGAAACCACCAACCACCTCCAGGACACAAACAGCTTGGAAAAAAACCAGGAAACATGCAAGCACTCTTCCATATAACCATGGCCCTAAAGTAATCTATAGCTTCTTTCTAATTACATTTACACTGGGGTTATGAGCTCTGTTGTAGGGGGTCAGGGCTGTCATGACAGTTCAGACAAGAACCATATGGGGCCAAAAGTTCTCCCTCCCCATCTGAGAAGGAATCCTTGAGATGACTAGAGGCCACACCAGTCACAGACAGCTCTTGCTATGACCCTTGACTCATGCAAGTCTAGAAAACAAAACCTCGATCCTGGGTGCAGTTGCAACCTCTGGGCCTGTCTGTTCTCCCACCTTAAGTGTGCACTTTCCCTTTGACCACTACTACTAAGTGCTTGCTTGCTTAAGAGTTTGGCTCTGAATGCTTTCTTGGTCTAACTCAAGAACCCAGACTGAGCAACAGGACTTGCTGCTAAGAAAAGAGACAAAATAAGGCCTTGATAGTAGTTAAAGCAGTAAAAGTAGATTTTAATCAGGAACTCTTGTAGTAGGGGGAAGGATACCTCAGTATAAAATGGGGCTCCATTCCTCAGAAACAGACCCTCAACTCTGGTCAACAAATCTTCAACAAAGCAGGAAATAATGTCCAACAGAAAAAAGACAGCCTCTTCAACAAATGGTGTTGGGAAAATTGGAGAGCCACATGCTGAAAAATGAAATCGGACCATTCCCTTACACCACACACGAAAATAGACTCAAAATGGATGAAGGACCTCAATGTGAGAAAGTAATCCATCAAAATCCTTGAGGAGAACACAGTCAGCAACCTCTTCGACCTCAGCCACAGCAACTTCTTCCTAGGAACATCACCAAAGGCAAGGGAAGCAAGGGCAAAAATGAACTATTGGGACTTCATCAAGATCAAAACTTTTGCACAGCAAAGGAAGAAGTTAAAAAAACCAAAAGACAATTGACAGAATGGGAGAAGATATTTGCAAATGACATATCAGATCAAGGGTGAGTATCCAAAATCTATAAAGAGCTCAGCAAACTCAACACCCAAAGAACAAATAACCCAATCAAGAAATGGGCAGAGGACATGAACAGACATTTCTGCAAAGAAGACATCCAGATGGCCAACAGACACATGAAAAAGTGCTCCACATCACTCGGCATCAGGGAAATACAAATCAAAACCACAATGAGATACAGAATGGCTAAAATGAACAAGTCAGGAAATGACAGATGCTGGCGAGGATGCAGAGAAAGGGGAACCCTCCTACGCTGTTGGTGGGAATGCAAGCTGGTGCAACCACTCTGGAAAACAGCATGGAGGTTCCTCAGAATGTTGAAAATAGAGCTGCCTTATGACCCAGCAATTGCACTCCTGGGTATTTACCCTAAAGGTACAAACGTAGTGATCCAAAGGGGCAAGTGCACCTGAATGCTTATAGCAGCAATGTCCACAATAGCCAAACTATGGATAGAACCTAGATGTCCATCAATAAATGAATGGATAAAGAAGATGTAATATATATCCCCATTCTTTTTTGTATATATATATATACAAAAAAGAATGGGGATTTATAGCCAAGGGTGACCGAAGCGCTTAGTAGATGGAAAATTATCAAGAGACTAGGGCTATTCTTGTTATAAGCTCACCTAATAGGATTCTTTCTAAGAGCAGGCTAGGATGATCAGCTATTACCTGAGAGATGATGAAGGATGAGAGATTTGGCCAGATATTTAGGGTGATCAGATATCTAGGGTGGAGATTTTCTCTAACCTTATTAACAAGATTCTTGCTAAACCGGGTGTCTGCAAGAACAGAGACAGAAGTCCAATATTCGACCCACTGGGAACAGAGGGCTCAGAGCAGGCAGGGTAAAGTTTGGTCAAGAAGAAACTCTTTGTTACCCTGAAAATCATTCATCCCTGGAAGGAAAATGTCTCATTATAATAATGTTCGAAATGGCCTCAGGAAATTTGTTTTATCACAATCTTAATGCTCCAGTCAATGAACAGCCCCAATAGACTCCTTAATAACGGCAAAAATGTCTACACATTTATCTGACATTTACTTTCAGGTCAAAAGTCCATTTGGATCTTTCTAGGTGATGTATTAATAGAGAGACCATAGTCAGATCAATTTAACAGAGGGCTGGGATTAGACTCATTTACAATTGTTTTTTCATTATATTTGGAAGAAACATACATGTAATACACTTGCATTTTCAATCCTATGGTGAAATAAAGGGATTGAGGTAATAAGCAGTGACTTTTTCATGAGGCAAAGGCTTCTTTTATTCTCCAGTGTAAACCTAATGAGAGAATTGCTTTCTGTGCAGTACAGTGAACTGAAGGTCATCATCAATTCTGTTTACTCCTGTTGCAAGTGACTCCACTGCTTGTAAATAATTCATGATACTATGTTATAAATAACATTTTATGTAAAAGAAAACCATGCCAGGGTTTACTAAGTGTTTCTTTAATCTTTAGAAATATATCAACTCAAATCGCTTCCACCTTTGTATATAGCCTTAGTTTAGTCTCATAAAAATGGCTTTCTGAATCTTCACTATGAAAAACATGTGATGCCTTATTGTTGAAGTATAGAGAACTCGTTGCATAAAAGTAAAGTGGTAGGAATTCTGGCTTATTATTTTCAAGATACCTCAAAGAGAGGCAATAAAATGCATGGAATATTTATCTGAATAACAGGAATACTCAGGGCCATGACTCATGAAAAAATAGATTTTAGGCTAAATTTCATTTAATAAAAATTTAGGCAGAAGCAAAGCCCCACAAACCCCACACTCCGCAAAAATCTTGATATTTTTTCCCTTTGAAAAAATAATAAGTGGGACACCTCAGTGGCTCAATGGTTCAGCGACTATGTTCCGCTCAGGTCATGATCCTGGAGTCTCCGTATCAAGTCCAGCATTGGGCTCCCTGTTGGGTGGGGAATCTGCTTCTCCCTCTGCCCCCATCTCATGCTCTCTCTCTCCCATTCTCCCTCTCTCAAGTAAATAAATAAAATCTTTTTAAAAAGGTAATAATAATAAGCAAAAAATTTGAAAAAAAAGTTTTACTTTGCTTTTTTTTCTATTAAAATGAACTTCTCAAGGGGTTTCTAAAATTTACAGAGTAAATCATTTTTCCATAAAAGTCATTTCCACTTTTATTAGATAAATATAACCACTGAATTTATAAATAATGAAGTAGAACATATAAATATTTTCACAGTCCAAAAATTATTTTGGAAATATTCTAAAAATATTGTACAAAATATTTTGCTATTTGGTATTCATTTCCCTGGTTTCTCTCAATTAGGCCTTACTTAAAACTTCATGATGGTTCAGAGTTACCTAGGAAAATGATATTTAAAGAAATAGTTGCACTTAACAGCACATGAACTTTTTATATGTTTTATTATATATTTTGTTTTAAATTTTAGATGTGTAAATACATCTAAAATTTGTAAAAAAAGTTTGTTAAAAGATTTGACATTTCAGACATGTGCCTGTTAAGAAACCAAGCTATATGAATTTTTTTTAACATTTCTGTATGGTCAGGACTTTCTGAGAAATTAAACTGGGTTAAGGAATATTGAATGATAAACATTCCTTACAAGTTAGAGGTCATGTATATCCCCAGAGTTATTTGATCACATCCTAATAGCAATATACCCAGAAGCATTTGCTCTCTTTCTCTCCTGATGTCTAAGAAGCTCTTATATAAACCCCAAGATTGATATGTCAGTTTGTTTGTTTCTTTTTTTCCTGGCGGTAGAGGAATTTTCCCTGTACATATTTTAGCCCTGGTTCCCATACTCCAACCCCTGAAGGTCAACATGAATTAGCACTCAATACACACACACACACACACACACACACAGACACGCACACACACACG
>RCUC01085515.1:0-10216 GCA_003697995.1 Taxidea taxus jeffersonii
TCCCTGCTCAGCAGGGGGTCTGCTTCTTCCTCTCCCCCTCTCCCTGCTTGTGTTCTCTCTCACTCTCAAAGAAATAAAATCTTTTAGAAAGAAAAGTGAAGGCAAGGCAAGACTTGTAGAAAGTAGTCGCTCTGGACACTGCCACTGGTGATTTCATGGTGACTGGAAACCGGCCAGGCACATGTGTATACCACTGGTTTGTCATTTCTTTGATGGCAGCCTCTGTATTTAGTTCTATCATCTCCTGAGAGAGAACCTGGACCAAAATTTGTGGAATTTTCAAGAACTATATTCTTCTTAGTCCATGACACATTTACAAGGCAGTCAAACTTAAGAATAGGACATTTTATTACGGGGTTAACACACAAAAAAGGAGTTGATGTAATCGTGTCTGGGTGGTCTCAAATATGTTAAAATTTGGGATTTAACAACCGTTTGTACCAATTGAATTAATAGCCCAAAAGTTCCTTTTGAAATTTGAATCAAATGTTATAATTAGAATGTCTGTAGCAGTATGAAAATCACTATTTTGGTCAAAACATATGTTATAAGTAGACAACATAACAAAAGAAGCTAAGAATGCTGCTCAAGGATTAAGGAGCTGGGGCAAAACTCCAGGTCATGAGCCTCCCAGGTCATCATCTTACTAGACTTGACTATCCCCTAGCTCTGATTTCTATCTAACATTGGTTCTCCTGTTCTTTGACCTCAAATATCTAAAGAAGTTTGGAAAGAGAAGTTTTGTTAAGATCAAACATAACACTATAATTTACATCTCCCAGAACTAAAAATGACATTGAAAAATTACTCTTCCTATCAAGTTGTGTAGATGTATATAACGTAATATATCACAAGGAAGGTTCATTACCATTACTATTCCCCTCAGGCCAAGACAAAGTAAATCCTCCTTTTAGTTTCCATTTGCTTTAAGTTCTTAAATTAAATGAATCGGGGTGAAGAGCTCTTGCTAACATAAATTTTCAAAGTATATTCTGATTTTAGGGTTCAAATTCCCACCAAACTATTTATTGATTTAATTCCTCCAATACAATCCAGGTGGATGTAGTAAAGGTTTACTCTGCCAAATTTTCAAAAAGGACAATCTTCTACTCACTTAAAAATATAGAATTATTACCTTCCTGAGCACACCTCAAACCCTTATGCCAAAAGCTGAAGAAAAGAAATATCTAGTGTTGAGGGGATTTTAGGAAACCAGGTACTGTAAATTTTTTTTTTTGTAAAGATTTTATTTATTTATTTGACAGACAGAGATCACAAGTAGGCAGAGAGACAGGCAGAGAGAGAGGAGGAAACAGGCTCCCTGCTGAGCAGAGAGACCGATGCGGGGTTCGATCCCAGGACCCTGGGATCATGACCTGAGCCAAAGGCAGAGACTTTAACCCACTGAGTCACCCAGGCACCCCATGTAAATTTGTTTAATATTTCTGGAGGGCTAGTAAGCAATAAATATTTTTAAAAAGTCTTTAAAATTGTGCAGTTCCTTTGAGCTATTTTATTGCAAGAAATTTAACTTAATGAAATAATCTCCCTGTGTATATAAATTTCCTATAAATATGTTATTCACAGTATGTTTTTTCATATCATCAAATTAGCAATTACCTAAATGTCCAAGAGTACAAAACTAGTTAAGTAAACTATATTATGTCCACAAACGAGCCAGTAGGCAATAGTGACTAGGATCTTAGTAGTCAAACTGATACAAATCTGGGTTCAAGTCACAGACTATCTGTGTGACAATGAGGAAGTTATTTAAAGTTTCTAAGCCTCAGCTTCCTCATGTTAAAATAAGCTTGCAGAGTTACTGTGAGGATTAAATGAGTATTTAAATGAGTATTTAAAGGATATCTAGTTCTAGTACACAGCAAGTGCTCGGTAGATCTTAGCAACAAATACTGTTGATTTAGTTGAAGTGATTTAGTTAAACATCATTTTATAAAAGAAGCTTTAGGCATACTGAGGCAAAGGGTTACAAAATAGTGTATATATTAGGATGTCACATTTGTGCATGCATCCATTCTTGCACTGAGAAAAAAATGCAACAGGAAGATCATCATTAAAACGTTAAAAATTACTACCTTCAGATATTTAAATTCTGGGAGATTTTAATTTTACTCTTTAATATATAATTCAACCTTTCTACATAAGTAATGTTTACTTTACATTTGGAAAAAGCCCCACTATTGTCAAACCCTTTCTAACAGCATGCTACTCAAACAGAAGACTGGGTTTTCTCATTTCCATTTCTACGTGAGGGAAAGCAGACCCTGGGTGGAGTAACTCCCTTGTTGAAAGGAGCTGCTTTTTACCACCCCAGAGAGATCTTCCAACCTTAGCAAAACAAGTTGCAATTCTTCTATATGTTTCATTAGAAACATATAGGCAGATTCTATAGACAGACAAGAAGTTTTGATACTCAGAAACCCGAAATTGCAATAATTTAATGGAAGTGGAATAGTCAAATCTCCAGAGGTATGAGACAGGATTTTGTTCTGCCCTCCCTAGCCTTTTTTCTATTTTACCAACAAACATATGTTGCTTGTCTACCACCACAGTTAGAAGATGGGATGTTGGAGCTAGAAAAGAAACAAGATATATACTCTTACCATCAAAGGCTCCTAATTTCAAAGAAATAATATTTGTATTGCAATTTACAACTTAGAAAGCACTTTGCGTATATACCCCTGTTTAATTTCATAGCAACACTGCAGGAGGTGGAAGAGTATAATGGCGATGATCGTCTATGGTTTAAGACACAAAGGCATAAGTATTTCATTCAATTACTGGTGAGCCAGGGACGGAGTCTAGATCTCCTTATTCCAAGTCTGCTGATATTCTTTCCTCTAAACTACTACTGAATGTGTTTGTTAGGTATATATATATGTTATAGGCATATCGGTGTCTGATCTGTTTAGAACCTGCTCAAAGAACCCCTCTATTTGGTTCACATATCAGAACATATAAATTTACTATTCTAAGTTGTTGAAGACACTGTCTTTTGACTCATAGTCTACTATGTCTAATTCGTGTAAGTTCTTGCTTTTTTTTAGAATTTGGTACTAGACAAAGCTTTACTTTCCTAGAGGAAACATACATCTCCTATTTAATAATAAGAATTATGGAATTAATCATACCTGCCTGTTGACTGGGCTTCCCAAGAAACTCAAAGCCAAATTTGGACCAGTGTATGGCTAGTAATAATAAGTGTCCACTAAATATTTGGCAGATAAAAGAAAGAATGAATCATGAAATGAATGAGTGAGCAAAACAACTGTGTTGGCCCTTGTGATTTGCATATTGGTATTATTTTCTTTAGTCCTTCTATTTCTGTTTATATGTTACCATTCTTTTTTTATATGTATTCTTATTATAATTAACCTTAGATCCTCTGTAGAATGAACCAGGAAATAAATCAATAAACAAAAATCTACTGCACATACTGAATATTAAGATCTTTATTCAAAACTTCTTTTTTTTATAAAGAGTTATTTATTTATTTTACATAGGGAGAAGGAATGTCAGCGAGGGTAGGGGCAGTGGGAGAGGGAGAATCTCAAGCAGACATCCCTGCTGAGAACAGACCCTGAGGCAGGGCTCAATCTCTGACCTCAAGATCATGACATGAGCCAAAACCAAGAGTCCGATGCTCAACCAACAGATCCAATCAGGCACCTCTTTATTCAAAACTTCTAATGCAGAATTCAGCTCTTCTTAAAAATAGGATAGTCCCTGACAGCACCTAGGCCTCTATTCACAGTGCTCCCACGAGGCAATAAATCAAGATATAATCTGATGGGAAGAAAAAGATGGCCTTG
This sequence comes from Taxidea taxus jeffersonii, assembly GCA_003697995.1. Lineage (NCBI taxonomy): Eukaryota > Metazoa > Chordata > Mammalia > Carnivora > Mustelidae > Taxidea > Taxidea taxus. The sequence goes on from RCUC01085515.1 coordinate 3,834, forward strand.
TCATCAGAAGCAAAAGACACTGAAAGCTTATATACATTTTAAAGGTCCATTTACTCCAGCTCTTAGTCTCCCAAAACAAAAATGTGGATTTGCCCTTCAACCCATCATAAACACATGCCTTAAGATGTCCTTGATGTCTTTCTCCCTTTTCCTTGTTTTCCTATATATAAACATTTTGACCTGATTTCACTGATTTCACCAGTGTAAAAATTGTAATTGGAAGTATACAAGTGAAAATTAAAAATTACCCATCTAGGTCCCATATCCTCCCAGGTACCAACCACCTCCTTCACAATAACCTTCGCTATGCAAGTATATATCAGATTCTGTGTGCCATGGCTTTGTGACATGGTCACTGTATACAAGGAGTCTTGGTGTTTATAATACAAAGATAAATATTTCCATCTATTTAGGGAGCATAGAGACAAAGTATTTAGGGAAGGTGATAGAAAGACATCCTGGAGGAATAGACATCAGAGCTAATTTTGAAGAATGATAGAAGTTAGACAGGTGGGGCTGAGGGACAGGGCAGGAGAAATGGTGCAGACAGGAAATGGGACACTGTGAAATGGGCACATACCAGTATAGCTGTACAGATTTCTACACTATTGAAATTGAGATACAGCCTGGGTGGCTCAGTCGGTTCAGCATCTGCCTTCAGCTCAGGTCATGATCCCAGAGTCCTGGGATCAAGTCCCACGTCAGGCTCCCTGCTCAGCAGGGAGCCTGCTTGCTTCTCTCTCTGCCTGATCCTCCCCTCGCTTTCTCTCTCTCTCTCTCTCTCTGACAAATAAATAAATAAAATCTTTAAAAATAATAATAAACTATTGAAACTGCTAGTGGCTATTCATTGAGCTCATGAGTCTACCCCAAATACTCTGGTTGCCCAAGGCTCAGTGATCCCCAGGGGGGATCAAGTCACCACTGAACAGACACTAATAGGTGACAACATTATTAGACTTGTGTTTTATTTAGATAACTAGCTGCTCTGTGGAGGACTATTTGAGAAAATAAAACTAGAAACAGGGAGAGGGATTGGAAGTCTTCAGAATTTCAGATCAGAGAGAATGAGGCCTAAACTAAGTCAGAGATGGTAGACAGAGAGAGGTACAAACAAATTAAAAAAAAAAAAACTTAGAAATTAAACTCAGTAGAATTTGGTGAATAATTCCCCAGCCTTTGGCATGGGGTTACTATAAGACTGTCAGTGTTACCACCCAAAGGGAAATCACACGAACGAAGACATGAAGGTTAGTTTTACACAGGTTGAGTCTGATATGTCTCTAGGACCGTCAGGTAGATGGCCATCAGGAATTACAGCTCTGAGGCTTGGAGGAGTCATGAGCAGGTATGTCAGCAGATATCAGCGTTCATATAACACAAAAGGGGAGATTCTCTCCCAATGAGAGAGAGAAGACTACAGGGCTTTGGGAAGCCAGCAACATTCACTGGATGGGTAGAAAGACAGGAGACCATGATGGAAGTGAGACTAGCAGAGAAATAGAAGGAAAGGTGAGAAACAAAAAGAAAGAAAAGGAAGAAAAGTTTCATCATCAGGTGAAATGCAACAGAAGATCTAGTAAGATAAGGACAGAAAAGTGACGAGGTTTTTGCAGTTAAAAGATCAGTGGTGACCAAGAAAAACAGTTTCAGAAAGTAGAATGGTGGTTGCCAGGGCCTGGGGGTAGGGAGAAACAAGCAGCTGCTGTTCAGTGGATATAATTTCAGTCATGGAAGATGAAAAAGTTCTAGGAAGCTGCTGAACAATAGTTAACAGTACCACACACTTTAAAATGTAAGAGGGTAGGTTTCACATTTGGGGGGGGGGGTTTCCATGTTATGTGTTTTTTACAATAAAAAGGAAAAAGATTAATAAAATGGCTAACTAGTAAAATAAAATGACAAATATTTTTTAAAAATTGAAAAGAACAGGGGCGCCTGGGTGGCTCAGTGGGTTAAAGCCTCTGCCTTCGCCTCAGGTCATGATCCCAGGGTCCTGGGATCGATGCCTGCATCGGGCTCTCTGCTCGGCAGGGAGCCTGCTTCCTCCTCTCTCTCTGCCTGCCTCTCTGCCTACTTGTGATCTCTGTCAAATAAATAAATAAAATCTTTTAAAAAAATTTGAAAAGAACAGGGGTGCCTAGGTGGTTCAGTTGGTTGAGCATTGGACTCTTGGTTTTGGCTCAGGTCATAATCTCCTGGGTTGTGTGATCAAACCCCACACTGGGCTCTGTGCTCATCAGGGAGTCTACTTGAGATTCTCTCCCTCTGCCCCTCCCCCTGCTCATGCATATGTGTGCGTGTGTGTGTAAATCTTTAAAAGAAATTAAAAAGAAGAAAAATAGCTTCACGTGACTGTGATGATGGCAACCTGATTGAAATGGACTAAAGGAATGTGAGAGGGAATTGAAGAAGGAGGGCACCTGGGTAGTTCAGTTGGTTAAGTGTCTACCTTCATTTTAGGTCATGATCCTAGGGTCCTGGGATCGAGCCCCACATTGGGTTCCCTGTTCAGCAGGGAGCCTGCTTCTCCCTCTCCCACTCCCCCTGCTTGTATTCCCTCTCATGCTGTCTCTCTCTCTCTCTCTCTCTCTCTGTCAATTAGATAAAAAAATAAAATCTTTAAACAAATTTGAAGATGGAGACAGAAAATAGAGAGGACTTTTTGGAGACGAGTGCATGAGGAGTGATGATATGAGACTGGGTGGCAGATGGAGGGTGGGAGGCTTGGCCGTTCCTAGACATGGTTATCAGCATTTTTTTATAAGGGAGATACTTCACTTTTTCATTCAGTCCAAACCCAAGATATGCTAGCAACAATTGTTTCCTACTTGTCTCTAATGCTGATGTTGTGGAGATTTGCAAATTGCTTTCAGCACATCCTTGAATTGCTCCACTCACTGTCCTGGTCCACTCTGCCAACTTGATTGTCATCTACCATGTTTCACATGCCCTACCCAGAAGAGTTGATGCCTGGCCATCATGGCCTAAATTGTTAAGGAGTGGTACCTTCCAAGGCCTTCCTTTAGAGATGAAGTTTTCTGATTTGTCAAGTGGTTCTAATGGCATTTCTGGATCGTTATACTAATAATGGATATAATATTCTTTTAGCTACTTTATGAATACCAGTCTTTATTTGAAAGAATATTTGGAGGTCCTACAGTTTTTTGTTTTGTTTTGAAAAAAGTTGTAAGTTGTATAGTGAGCTACGTTATTTGTGAATTGCACTCTTTGAAATTTATGGGTAGTTTTGGAATTAAAGGTGGTATGGGATATGTCAATTATATCTCAAGTTTATGTTTTTTAAAAATAATATAAGTATGAGAAGGCTAATTCTAAAGTGTGACCCATTTAATTCAGCAGTGCAAACAGAAATAGAAAAATCTTCCCCGAAATTTTCAGGATAAAAATTACTATAGGGTTTGCCTTGTGAATCATTCATTTAATTAATTCAAATGCTCTTTCAAACCTTTTTTGAGTATCCCATGCATGCCATAGGAATGTACAATGTTATATGGGAGTACAGAGCAATTAGCTACTTAAGTTTGCCCAGGATTGTCACAGAAGGCACTGGAGATGGTAGTGTTTGATCTGAGATTTGAAAGGAAAATGGAAATTTGGTGGAGGGCATCTTTAATGAGGGGACAGCTTTATGCAAGATGAATCAGAATGGATAAACCCAGAGTGGGGAAGCAGGTAACATTGTAAGGCTATTGCAGTCTCTAGTTCAGGGGAGATAGGACTACTCTACTCTGTGATAGGTCCTGTGCCAAAAGCTGGACAGGTTGAAACAGTGTAGTCTCTGACCTTAAGAAGCTCATGTTCTAGAACATTTTTTTTTCTTTAAAGATTTTACTTATTTATTTGACAGAGAGAGACACAGCAGGAGAAGGAACACAAGCAGGGGGAGTGGGAGAGGGAGAAATAGGCTTCCAACTGAGCAGGAAGCCTGATGTGGGGCTCGATCCCAGGATCCTAGGATCATGACCTGAGCCAAAGCAGATGCTTAATGAACGAGCCACCCAGGTGCCCCTAGAACATTTTTTTAAAAGGCATCTAAATGCTTCAGTAAGAGGCCACATGAAAGAGAAAAAATGGGGACAAGTAGGTATTGTGGGAAAAACAAACTTCCTTGATATGTGCTGTTATGAGTTGAATTCTGCCCCCCCCATTCATATGTTGAAGTCCTAACTCTCAGAACCTCAGCATGTGACCTTATCTGGAAATAGGGCCACTGCAGACGTTATTAGTTATGTTAAAATAAGGCATACTGGAGTAGGGTGGGCTCCTAATTCCATGTGATTGGTGTCCTTATAAAGAAAAGGGAAATTTGGAAGCAGACACACATTCATGAGAACATCATGTAAAGATGAAAGCAGAGATTGGGGTGATGTTTCTACAAGCCAGGGAACATAAAAGATGGCCAGCAAACCACTAGAAGGGGAGAGGCATGAAACAGATTCTTCCTCACGGACCTCAGAAGGAACAAATCCTGTAACACCTTGATTTCAAATCCCTACCCCATCCCTCCAAAATAAGACAATACATTTTTGTTGCTTAAGCTACCTCGTTTGTAGGGCCTTGTTATGGCAGTCCTAGCAAACTGACACATCTACTGTAGATGGCCTCATTATGTCAAGTTAGCTCAAGAACCCATAAAAGTTTCTACAAGTGCAACCAGAAGTCCATGAAAGGACTTCGAGGTAGCTTAAGAAAGAACCCATACCATGTCATCACCAAATATTTTCCATCTTAGAGCATTAACAGGTGACAAACCAATAGAAACTTGTTTTTCTAATATCTGTTTCCAAAAAAAGAGAGAAAAAACTATTCTTCCATTTCCTAGAGCCATCCACAAAATCTTTCATTTGAGTAACTCACTCAGCCTCTTTCTGCTATTCTTCTACTAATTATAAGCCATTTATTTTTCATTTGTACATTCATCCCCACTCCAAAATTAAAGATATCTCCAGTCGTACAATATTTAATAATAAATTAATCATCTAATCATCTTGGACAATGGTCAAGCATTGTTTTAATAACTAGGCTCTCCTTTTTTTTTCTTTATGACCAACCCTAGTTTGGGGCCTGCCCTTAAAGCCCAGCTCACGTTGAACCTTCTTGGCAGCCGATATGTCTCCCTGACTAAGACTCTGTTTCACAACTTTCCTGAGGCTTCTTCTGTAGCTACCACCGCCCCTAATGGCCCCTGACCGCTTGGCAGACCTGGTCCTTCTCTGAATCCTTGCTTTCTCTGCTCTGGCCTAACCATTGACTAAGCTCTGACCAAATTTACTTTCTACTAAAAAGTGAAGTTGTTTTTTTTTTAAGATTTTATTTATTATTTGACAGAGACACAGTGAGATAGGAGATAGGAGGGAAGGAACACAAGCAGGAGGGAGTGGGAGAAAAAGAAGCAGGCTTCCTGCTGAGCGGAGAGCCCAATGCGGGGCTCGATCCCAGAACTCTGGGATCATGACCCGAGCAGAAGGCAGACGTTTAACAACTGAGCCACCCAGGCACCCCAAGATTTTTTTTTCTAGGTTGAAAAATACAATTTACTCTTCATCAGTTGGCATAGTTGTCAGTATAAATTATGCTATGGTAACAACTGCGAATCTTGGCAATTTAAAACAACCAAGATTTTTTTGTCTTGCTTTTGCTATGTGCCCATTAAGAGTCAGCTGGAGGTTGTGCCTTTCAGTCTTCTGCTCCACTTTCTGCTTTCCTGATTCTGGGACCCATGCTGACAAGTAGCTACCCTTGGATACAGTCAAGAGTTGTTTGTGGTCAAGGGAAAGAGCCATACGGATTTGGTTTTGATATATAAATTCTCCAGCCTACAAGTGATTCACAACACTTCTGCAAAATTTGTTGCCTAGGAAGTTCAGTATTTGATATGCCAGGAAGGAGAAGAGAACTGGATATTGATAAGTGGCCCCAAGGACTACTAAACTTGAGATTGGTTATCTAGCTTGCATGTTATCTAGGTCCCTTTGTTCTTGTTCACAGACATCTAAATTGAAATAATAACAGCTACATACTGTATGCATGATGCTAGCCTTGAGGGATATCCTGAGAACAAATATTCTGTAACCAAGTAAGACCCATTGGGAAATATGTTTACTTCTTGGATATTCTTGGATATGTATTTTAGCATATTAAAGTCTCTGCAATACTTTAAAGAGAAAGACCTGTTTAATTTTTACCAATCTAGAGTTTCCTAATTCATTTAACTACAATTTTCAAAACATGATCAGTCTTAGGAAAACACTGAGGTCAATGTTATATTATCTCTTTTCATTTTATTACAGCCCTATGTGGGAGAAATAAGGTGTTATAATTCAGGGGTTTTCTTCTAATTATTAGTTGTTTTTTTTTTT
>RCUC01085519.1:0-16071 GCA_003697995.1 Taxidea taxus jeffersonii
TTTTTTTTTTTTAAAGAAAAGATTTTCTGGACACTCAAACTAATTTTAATCTTGGTAACCTGACAGCTTTGTTTAAACATTGAATATGAGTTTCCTTTCATGAAAATCTTTTCAAAGTATAGCAGTTCAGCTGTGAAAACCTGAATACATTAATGATGACAAAGAAGCTCCAGAATGAGCCAACATTTGTTTTGTTCTTTAAAACATTTCTTGATGAATTGCATACACGAAAGTGTTGCAGGGTTGTTTAAATTTTTCCCTATTTCTTTGCTAATAAATGTCTTTGTGTTTACCTTTTTAGCTACAATGCCCATTATTAATCATTTTAAATTATTTTTTAAACAAAAATGACTTTAAGAAGTTTTTTTTAAAAAATGACTTAAAGGTATCTATTAAAGGAACATTTAACCATTGCCTTTAATGTATATGGTTAAACATCAAAATGCATTACTCATGTTTAGGTTTTGATTATTGTTTTCAAGAGTAAACCTCTTCCAAATACAAGGAGTTTATTTAAGGATCATATACTTTGTGTCTTAAGGGATAAAGATGAATCACCCAGTCAATAGATAGCAATATTGAAATATTTTAATCTAGTACTTTTTTTAAGAAAATATTTTATTTTTTTACTTTAGATAGTGAGGGGAGGGGCAAAGGGGTGAAGGAGAGAGAAAGGGAGAGAATCTCAAGTGGACTCCACGCTGAGTGTCACAACCCCGAGATCATGACCTGAGCTGAAACCAAGAGTTGGATGCTTACCCAACTGAGCCACTCAGGTGCCCCATAATGTAATACTGTTTTAAGGATTACAGTATAGTTATTTAACATTATCCTTCTGAGGGAGAGTGGCATTGTTAATTTTTCTGAAATGTTTCTTGGTGAGACATTTTTATTTTTTAATTCATGTATGTATGTACATATATATGTATTTTTATTTTTTTGATTCATGTATGTACATATATATGTATTTTTATTTTTTAATTTGCATATCTTCCTTCAAAAAGGTTTGAGGCATAATTTGAGACATTCTATAAAGATTAGCTTTTCCTTTCTATTTTTAAAAATTCAAGTATTTCTTCTGTTTTGTGTACAAAATAGTTTTCAGTAAAAACGTATCACAAAATTTGCAATTGAAGAATTATTTTCTAGAAAGTTCCTTGAACTACACTTCGATATATTTTACATTTACAGATTGAATATGTTTCAAGTGATATATATCTGTGCCCAGTAATTAAATGAGCTGTGTTGGTTAATTATATGTTTGGTATGTGCCAGGCAATAATATTTCATGTTATTCATAAATAGGTTCTCAGTTTTTGCTGCACAACAAGCTATCCCTTAACTTAATTTTATAAAACAATAAGCAATTTTTATTGCTAATGAGAAAGCTGAGTAATTCTTTTGTTTTGGGCTGAGCTTGATTATATGTCTAGGGGATAGGTGGTCTAAGATGGCCTTACTTGTGTTGTGGCAGTTAACTGACTGTTGAGTGAAGTGATGGAGTGACTCAGTTACATGTTTCAGCCTTCAGCAAGCTAGCTAATGCTTGTTTAATGATGGTTTCAGCATTCCAGGAAGATAAACAGAAGCTCAGGGTTCCACATGAAGTAGGCTTGGTACTGGCCCTTTGTCACAGCTACCATTTTTTGTTAGCCAAAGCAAGTAACAAAGCCAGCCAGAATGAAGTGATAGCAAAATTGTTTCTGTATGCTGTAGTGAACAATCCAATAGTAATTTTAAGGCAAAATTTCTATTCACAGCAGCATTAAAAGGGTTAAAAAGATGTAGGAATACATTTGACAAAAGGAACGGAGGTGGTATTCTGAAAACTCCAAAACATTACCCTAAGGAAGATATAAATAAAGGGAGGGAATTTCATGTTCATGGATTGGAAAATTCATGATGCTACTACCTCTTGATGGAAGGAATTGGAAAGCCGTATCACAAAAGACATGTATTTAGATAGGGGAATAATCAGGGATGTTAATGCTATCAGTTTGTTACATAAACAATTATGATAAAAATGTATTTTATGTTAACAAAAATCAGTCAAAGGAAATAAACTGAGAGTTTGTCTCCCTCTCTGATTTCTTCCCATTTTGTTTTTCCCTCCCATCCCTGATCCTCTGCACTATTTCTTATATTCCACATATGAGTGAAACCATATGATAATTGCCTTTCTCCGACTGACTTATTTCACTTAGTGTAAAACCGTCCAGTTCCATCCATGCCTATGTAAATGGTAGGTATGCATCCTTTTTGATGGCTGAGTAATATTCTGTTATATATATGAACCACATCTTCTTTATCCATTCATCTGTTGAAGGATATCTCAGCTCCTTCCACACTTTGGCTATTGTGGACATTGCTGCTATGAGTATGAACTCTTTTTAAATTCTACATAAAAGTGAGATCATATGGTATTTGGCTTTACCTGACTTACTTTACTTACTGTAATGCCTTCAGTGTCCATCTGTATTGTTGCAAATGGCAAGATTTCTTTGTTTTTTATGGCTGAATAATTTTCCTGTGTGTGTGTAACACATTTTCTTTACCCATTTATCCATCAGTGGACACACAGGTTGATTTGATATATTGACTGCAAAGAATATGAGAATGCATAGTATCTTTTGGAGTTAGTGTTTCTGTTTCTTTCAGCTAAATAACTAGAAGTGAAATTGCTAGGTCCTATGGGTAGTTCTATTTTTAATTTTTTAAGGACCTTCCCTACTGTTTTCCATAGAGGCCGCATAATTTAACATTCCAACTAACAATGCACAAGGGTTTCTTTTATTCATATCCTTGCCATTGAACTTTATTTAGGGATTTCATTGAATCTGTAGATTGTTTTGGGTGGTACAAACATTTGAACAGTAGTAATTCTTTCAATCCATGAACATGAAATAACTTGCCATTTATTTGTATTTTTTGCCTTCAGTTTCTTTAATCAGTGTCTTATGATTTTTAATGTACAGATCCTTCACTTCCTTGTTGAAATTAATCCTAGGTATTCTTTTTGATGCAATTGTAAATGGAATTGTTTTCTTAATTTCTCTTTCTGATAGTTCATTGTTAGTGTATACAAATGCAACTTCTTTTTGCATTTGCTTTTGTGTTTTAAAACTACTGAATTTATTTGTTCTAACAGTTTTTTGGTGGAGTCTTTAGAGTTTTCTAAATGTGCTATCATACTTACATAAATCGATAGTTTTTTGTCTTTCTTTTGGATGCATATGCCTTTTCTTTCTTTCTCTTGCCTAATTGTTCTAGATAGGACTTTTCAGTATTATGTCGAATAAAAATGGCAAGATTGATTTTTTTTACATATAAGGAATCCTACTTCATTCCTCTTGTTTGTTCACTGCAAAAACCCTGAAAAATTACCCAATTATAGAGCAGTCAGGTCCTTGCAAAAAAAAAAAAAAAAGGAAAGTGGCAAGATTGAGCATTCTTGTCTTATTCATGATCTTAAAGGAAAAAGTTTCAGCTTTTCATCATTGAGTGTGATGGTAGTTGTGGGCTTGTCATATAATGGTCTTTATTATGTTGAAATATATTCCTTCTATATGCATTTTCTTGAGAGTTTTTATCATAAATGGATGTTGAATATTGTCAAAATTTTTTTGCATCTGTTGAGTGATTATATGACTTTTATCCTTTATTTTATTAATGTGGTTTATCACATTGATTTGCATATGTTGAACCATCCTTAGTTGCCATGGTATATGATGCACTGTTGCATTCAGTTTGCTAATATTTTGTTAAGGTTTTTTGTGTCTATGTTCATCAGGGATATTGGTCTCTAATTTTCTTTTCTTACAGTATCCTGATTTTGGTATCAGGACAATGCTGGCCTCATAAAATAAATTTCAAAGTGTTCCCACACCTGTTTTTTTGGAGAGGAGTTTGAGAAAGATTGGCAGTTATTCTTTAAATGTTTGGTAGAGTTCACCAGTGAAGCCATCTAGTCCTGTATTTCTCTTCTTTTGGGAGCCTTTTGATTACTGATTCAGTCTCATTAGTAATTTGTCTTTTAAGATTTTCTGTTTCTTCATGCTTTAGTCTTGGCAGGTTGTATGTTTCTAGGAATTTATATCCATTTGTTGTAGGTTATCCAGTTTGTCAGTATATAATTTTTCATAGTGGTCTTTTTTGATCATTTATTTTTCTGTAGTATCTGTTCTAATGTTCCTTTTTCATTTCTGATTTTATTTATTTGAGTCCTATATTTCTTACTAAGAAAAGTTTGTCTATTTTGTTTAAATTTTCAAAAAACCAGCTCTTACTTTCATTAATCTTCTCAGTTGTCATTTAAGTCTCCATTTACTTTATTTTCACTCTGAGCTTTATTGTTACCTTTCTTTTACTAATTTTGACTAGCTGTTCTTGTTCTAGTTCTGTGAGGTGTTATGTTAGGTTGTTTGAGTTATTTTTTCTTAACATAAATGTTTATTGCTGTAAATCTCTTGCACAGTGGCTTTTGCTGCATCCCATAAGTTTTATTTAGGATGTTGTATTTCCATTTTCATTTGATTAAAGGTATTTTGTGATTTGTCTTTTGGTTTCTGCTTTGACCCATTGGTTGTTTAGTGGCATATTACTTAATCTTCACATAATTGTGAATTTTCTTTTTTTCTTCTCATGACTGATCTCTTGTTTTAATCATTATGTTTGGAAAAGATGCTTGAAATGATTTCAGTCTTCTCAAATTTTATTGACCTGTTTTGTGGCCTAACATAGGATCTGTCCTGGGGAATGATCTATGTGTGCTTGAGAAGAATATTTATTCTATTGATCTTGGATGAAATGTTGTGTATGTATTCGTTAAGTATATCTGGTCTAACACGTTTAAAGCTGGTTTTTAAAAAGTGATTTTCTGTCTGGATTATCTATCCATTGATGTAGGTGGGGTATAAAATTTTTCTAGTAATATTATATTGTTTTCTATTTCTCCCTAAAGGTCTATTAATATTTGTCTTATATATTTAGGTATTCCTTTATTAGGTGCATAAGTACTTACAAATATTATACTGTTGTTGGAATTCCCTCATTATCATTATATAATGACCCTTTTTTGTCTCATTACCATCTTTGGCTTAATGTCTATTTTGTCAAGTATAAGTATAGCTACTCCGGCTTTCCTTTGGTTTCTATTTGCATGAAATATCTTTTTCTATCCCTTTATTTTTAGTCTTTGTGTGCCCTTAAAACTGAAGTGAGTTTCTTGTAAGCATCATGTAGTTGGGTCTTCTTTTGTTATCTGTTTATCTGCTCTGTATCTTTTGATTCAGGAATTTAGTCCACTTACAGTTAAAGTTGTCATTTATAGATTTGGACTTACACTTTCCGTTATGTTGTTTGTGGCTGTTTATAATTCCTTAGTTCCTTTCTTTTTCCCTTGCTTTCTTCCTTTGTGATTTTCTGTAGTGGGCACTTAGATTTGTTTCTTTTCATATTTTATATAAGTACTATAGATTTTTGTTGTGTAATTAGCATTTGGCTTACGTAAAACTTACTTAGAAGTTTTGGTTTCTTAAAAAATATTTACTTATATCATAAATATTAAACTTTGTGAATAACTTATTCAGCATGGGTTTTCAGTATCTATCCTGTGCAAATAACCATTCTGGGTTCTGGAGATCTACTTAGAGAAAAACAACATAAACGGTGGTATATGGATAATAAATACTTAAGAAAAGCACAGGTGAATAAGAGCTATACAGGAAATTAAAATACAGTGATAAGATAGCATGTGACTTCATTGCTCATATGAGCTAGGTTTTAAAGGAAATCTTTTCTGAGGAGAAAGCCAGTTATGTGAAAATCAGAGGAAAAAGCATTCCAGTTAAAAAAAGAAGAAGAAGAAGAAGAGGAATAGCCAGGGGACCAGGGTGGCTCAGTCGGTTAAGTGTCCGACTTTTGATTTTGGCTCAGGTTATGATCTCAGGGTCATGAGATGAACCCTGTGGTGGGCTGCTTGCTCAGTGGGGAGTCAGCCTGAGAGTTGTCTCCCTCTTCCTTTACCCCTCACCTGCTTTCTGTCCCTCCCTCTCGCTCTCTCAGATAAACGTATCTTTAAAAAAGTAGTGTGAAGACACATTATCATGTTTGAAAAACAGAAGGAACACTAATGAGTCTGGAGTATGTGGAAATGAGAGGGGAAAAAAGTGGTAGGAGGTAATGTCTGAGATTGGCATGGGACATCAAAGCCTGTAGGGTTTATTAGTCAAAGGAAATAGTTTGGATTTGATTCTAATAGCATAAGTGAGCCATTAGAGCATTTGTAAGAAAGCGAGTGATATGATCTGATTTACTTCAATTATTTTTATTAGGTTTTATCTTGAAATAGTACAAGACTATTGAGAAGTTGCAAAAATAGTACAGGGAATTTTTGTGATAGTATCGTATATACCTGTTGTACATTGTAAAAACCAGGAAACTGGTTTTGGTGTAATAACATTAACTCAGGTAAAGAATTTATCCAGATTTCAACAGTTTTTACATGTGTAGTTCATATCCTCATCCCTTTTATGTATATAGTTCTGTGGAATTTTATTACCTTTTGTAGATTTGAGTAAACATGACCATCATCAGAATACAGACTGTTCTGTCATTCAGAGAAACTCCTTCATATTATTCTGTGAAAGTCACATTCTTCACATTCTTCTTCCACTTCTAACCCCTGGCAATCATTGATTTGTTCTTCTCTGTTGTAGTTTTGTACTTTAAGAATGTTGTGTAAATGAAATCACATAATATGTAATACTTCTATTGGCTTATTTTCTTTTCACAAAATGACCTTGAGATCCATGTAAGTTGTTAGATGTAGCAGTAGTTGTTCTTTTTCATCCTTAGTAGAATTCTGTTGTATGGATGTACTGGGGTTTATTTACCCCTTTACCTTATTGAAGGACATTTGGGTTATTTACAGGTTTTGGAAATTAGAAATAGAGCTATAAGGAGCATTGATACACAAGTTTTTACGTGGATGTAAGTTTTCATTTTTCTAGGTTAAATATACAGGGATGCAATTGGTGGGTCATATATTAAGAGTGTGTTTAGCTCTTTTCCAGAGTGTTTCTATCATTTCTAAAAGATTTATTTTTTGAGAGGGAGAGATCGAGGGCAAGTGAGCAAGCACAAGCAGGGGCACAGAAGGAGAGGGGAGAGAAACCTCAAGCAGGCTACACGCTGAGCACCCTAAATGGGGCTTGATCCCATGACCCTGAGATCACTACCTGATCCGAAAGCAGGAGTCCAACAACGCTCAACAGACTGCACCACCCAGGCACCCTACAGATTATTTATATCATTTTACATTTCCACCATTAACATGTGATTTGTTGGGGTACCAGGGTGGCTTAGTTGGCTAAGTGTCTACCTTCAGCTTAGGTCATGATCTCAGGGCTCTGAGATCGAGCCCTGCATCAGGCTCCCCTCTCACCCAGGAGTCTGCCCCTCCCTCAGCCCTAGGCTCTCCCTGCTTGTGTGGACTCTCTCTCTCTCTCTCTCTCTCAAATAAATCTTGGGAAAAAAAACCCACAGAAAAACAATGTGATTTATTTAGTTGCTCAATATCCTCGCCAGTTTTTTTTATATTGTCAAGATTTTTTGGCTAATCTGACTGGGGTGTAATAGTATCTCATTGTGATTTTAATTTGCATTTCCCTAACGGCTAATGATGGTGAACATTTTTTTTTATGTGCACATTTGCCATCTATATTTCCTCTTTGGTGAAGTATCTGTTCAGATTAATTGCTCAACTAGGTTCCTTATATTGAGTTTATAGAATTCTTTGTATATTTTAGATACAAGTGCTTTATCAGACATGTGACTTGCAGATATTTTCTCCTGGTCATGAGATTGTCTTTTCATTCCATAACAGTCTTTTGTAGAGGAATTTATTATTTTTATTAATGAATTGTGCCTTTGGTGTTATATGTAAGAACTCAAGAGTTGTTAAATAACTCTTCACCTAACCCTAGATCATGAAGATTTTCTGGTGTTTTCTTCTAAGGTTTTATAATTTTATGTTTGCTGTTTAGCTTCATGATCTTACTTATTTTTGTGTAAGATACGAGGTTTAGATCAAGGTCTCTCTCTTTTTTTTTGGCCTATGAATGTCTAGTTGTTCCAATACCATTTATTGAAAAGGCTGTTCTTCCTTTCTTGAAGCAGTTGTGTACCTTTGTCAAAATCAGTTGGTTATATTTCTGTTGGCTGTTTCTAGGCACTCTTTTCTGTTCCACTGCCTAACATGTCTGTCCCTCCATCAGTACTGTATTGTCTTGGTTACTTTCCCTATATAGCCTGCATTCTGAATGAGGGTGCCTCCAGGGGGTCAAAAGTGTTGTCTTTGAGGTTGAAAAAGTCTTTAGACATTACAATGACTATATTGCAAAGGGCCACAGTATATAAAAGACACACAGTGTAATAGTGGCATAAAATTCCATGGATGGGGAACAATTAAGAATGTCTGAAAAGGTTCCTTAGGGAAGTGTAATGAAAAAAAAACAAAAGGTGGAAAATACTGCTATATAGTAAAGTATAGGACAGTAAGTGTTCATTGAACAGATAGATTTGTGAGTCAGAAATTTTGGGAAGACAGAGCCTTGAGATATGGATTTGGGAAATGTTACCACAAGAGTAGTGTTGGATTTGAGAACATGTAAATAGTGGTGGACATGTCAACACAGAAAGGCACTAGATGTGAGAACATGTAAGTAGTCAGGGCAAGGTGGAACCACACAACACTCTAACATTCAGAGCTGGTAAATAAGTAATTCATAGCCTTAGTATTTGAGGAACAAGACAAATTTGTAAGAAAGCTGAACACAACAGCAAAATGGCCAAAGAAGATAAGTATTCCCAAAAAGTGCTTTAGATGTTTAATAATTACATATGAATGACCTCATTTTTCATCTATGGAATGACATCAAAGGAAATTAATTATTATTAATTTGTTTATTTTTTTTTTTTACTAAATTGCCAAAGATTAAGTAATGAGTGGGCATTGGCTGAGGTCCATCCAGAGTGATAGGTATTTTCATATGCTTTTAAGTGGGAATATAAATTGATATAATCCTTCGGGCAATCATTCTGACAATATTTGACAGAAGTCTTAATCTGTCCTTACCCATTAACCTTCCAGTTTAATATATTTTCTCTTTCTGAAGTCCTGCGATTTTTCCTCTTTTGCTATTTTTTGCTTTCACTGTCAGTGATGCATCAAAATACATTACAATGTGGGTAAATGGTTGAATGCCAAGTCTTTATTCATCTGAAACTGTGCCTAATGTCTTCTGAACATTGTAGTAGTAGTTCTTTATATTTCTATGTTTACTATATGTTACTCTTCATTTCTTTTCTCTCAGATACCTTCCAGTTTCTTTCTACCTTTAATATTATGTTGCCCATACTTAGCGTAAAGAGCCTTAATTATACATGATGTAATGTTCACTGTTATGGGCTGAGTATTTATGTTCTCCAGAATCATGTTTTGAAATCCTAATCCCCAATATGATGGTGTTTTGAGGGTGGAGCTCCCACAAATGGGATTAGTACCCTTAGAAAAGGGATCCAAAAGAACCTTCCCCCCCCTTTTTACCATGTAAGGACACAGCAGGAAGAACAGCATATATGAACCAAAAAACTAGCTGGCTTTCACCAGACACTGAATCTTTCTGCAGCTTGATCTTGGATTTCCCGGCCTCGTGAACTATGACAAATAAATATCGGTTGGTTAAACTACCTGGTCTTTCATATTTTTGTTACAGAAGCTTAAATGGACAAAGACATTTTCCCTTTTTTAATGAATTAAATAAGAAGTAGGATATGTTTTCCCCATTTTACCCAAATAAAAAGATAAGATGAAACTTCTCTTAGGACAAACATAATTAAGATCAGATTATGATGGGCTTCTTATCCCAATAAGTTTTGTAACTCAGAAATCTGTTTTGGTAAGTAAACCGTTAATATGCCAGAGAAATATATGCCAGTGTCACTCTGTCTATCTTTTATTCTCAAATGGTAAATTAAATAAAAGTAGCAATTTTTACCAAATGACTATAAACTTCAGCTGTGTGCATTATTGTGTAGATTATAGGGTGTTTGTTTCCTGTTTTAAAGTTTCTCTGCTTATCCATTAATTTCATGTCACTTTATCAGTGACATGATGTTAAGTGTTAGAGTAAAACTTTTTAGAGTAAAACTTCAAATTTGAAAGTGCAAAAGTTAAGTTTAGGAGTCTTTCCCCTCTTGGGATATATGCGTGTTTGATCTAACATGTATCATAAACAGATAAAAAGGAAAAGTTTTTTAAGAGAGCAAAATAAATAATTCTAAGAGGGGATTTAGATGGCATATTTATTTTGTGTTATTTATAAAAAGGGTTCTTGGTTTACTTTCTAAATAAAAATGAGTTGTGTTACTTAGGAAAAGCTACAAATCTGTCCTTTGGTGGGCATTTCCACCTTATACATAGCTAAATTCTCATCAAATTTGATTTACTGACTCATGGTCAGAACAAGTATTATCTTAATGTTCAAAAAGAGGAGAATTAAGTACATTGAGCCACGGAGCCACCTCCAAATTTTATTCTTTGTAGAAGTACAAGCAAAATTAAAACCTTTTTTTTCTATCATTTTCAAGTAATATGCTAGAGCTTAATACTTTATACTCTACACACTTGTCTTTAACCTTATTTTAAATTTCACCAATAATACAGTTAAATGTATTAAGAATGAATATTACAGTATTCAGGGAATAATTAGTGTTATAAATTTCTTTGTGTGGAAGTTCACATATTTATATTATGAAAATCTCACATTTTTATGTGGACTAGGGACCTGAAATTGCTTAAGATCAATAATTGTTCTTTTATTTAATCTCTGATGATTCAAACATGCTTTCAGGGTATTGACACTTAAGAATGCTAACCAGTTTGTTATTATGTACTTCTTACATAATTTTCTGGGGACAGGGAGGTCATAGTAGTATCTATTTATAGAATTAATAGTTGGTGATATTTTTTTCTCCATTGTATTTCAGAGATTGAATAGCTCAACTAAGATGACTGAATGGGCAGGTTAAAGTGCTCTGGTAACTTAGCCACATATTCTGATGATATTAATATAATATTAATATTTAGAATTTAATAGGGTTATAAGACAGTGCTAGCTCTCTTAAATATTCTAGTTTGGTTATTAATACAAAACATTTTCTTACCCCATTTGTCCACAGATATTCATTATAATAAGGTTTAGTATTTATTGATTCCTTCATTCAGTACCTTTTATGGGTGCCTACTCTAAGTCATGTTCTCTTATAAATGTTGGAATACACATAGTGAATGAAATACAATAGTTTCTTATCTCAAGAACTTCTATTCTCAAGAAGTTTACAATTGTAGTGAAAGACCGTGAACAAGATTAATATGTAAAATTTATATCATGTTTGGTAGTGATAAGAGCTAATGAGAAAAATGAAACATGGAGGAAGTGTAGGAAGTGAGTGAAGGAGAGTGTTAAAGTTTTAAATAGGGCAGGACAAAAGGCCTCATTGAAAGGGTATAAAGCAGAAAAGGCCTTCTTCATTTGTGAAAGACCTTGAAGAAAGTGTTCAATCAAAAAAATCTTAAAACCTCAGTGTATTTAAATAACATACTAGATTAGTGTTCAATTATAATATTCTTCTAATTACACAACAGGGTTAAGAACATTGAACATCTCACAATGTCCTGGAACCATATCAACATTGATTTAGTGTGTCCTGTTAGTATGGTTTATCATTTAGTTATGCATTGTATTTTGAAGGATAACTTTTCTTATTTTATTTGATAACTCTACTAATGTTCTGACCTCCTGCTACAGCAAATGTATAATTTGGTTGGTTTTATCCGTGTGATAGAAAGGCAATCAGTTAAACACATGTACATTCCAATGCACTAAAGTACATTTTAAGTCAAATGGTAGTTTGAATGCATGTACTGGATATCAGTCTACTCTGAGGTTTTTAAAAAATGCTATTTGGATAGTGCTGTTATTTGTGAACTTTCCTTAGATATTTTGGAAATGCTAAGAAGTGGGGAAAGCAAAGTAGATTCTTTCATTTTTTTTTTTAATACTTATGATTCTTCCTCTTTATATATATTTTTAACTTATTGCTTAGGTAAACTTTCAAAAATCATTATTTGAGAATAAGAAGACAAATATATCAACACTGACGACATTTTTTTTTATGTTAGTCACCATACAGTACATCATTAGTTTTTGTTGTAGTGTTCAGTGATTCATTATTTGTGTATAACACCCAGTGATCATTACAGCACGTGCCCTCCTTCCTATACTCATTACCAGGCTACCACATCCCCATCATTCCCTCCACTCTGAAACCCTCAGATTGTTTCCTGAAGTCATAGTCTCTCATGGTTCGTCTCCCCCTCTCATTCTTCCCACCTTCATTTTTCCCCTTCCTTACCTTAATGTGCTCTGTGCCATTTCTTATGTTCCACATATGAGTGAAATCATATGATAATTGTCTTTCTTTGATTGACTTGTTTCACTTAGTATAATCCCCTCCAGTTTCATCCATTTCGATGCAAATGGTATTTACTCTTTGTAATTTCTAATTTACTCTTTCTAATTTCCATTCATCTGTAGAAGGGCATCTCAGCTCCTTCCACATTTTGGCTGCTGTGGACATTGCTGCTATGAACATTCAGGTGCATGTGCCCCTTCTTTTCACTACATCTGTATCTTTGGCATTTTAAGATTTTAGTCCTCCTATTAAAATACTTTGCAATACACTTTAATAGAATTCTTCATAATTTTTATTCTTCAAGTATAGGTCAAGAGAAGAGAGAATGACTGCTGCACTCCACTTATCTGTGTGCCAGACATGCTTCTTTTCTAATACTTAATCTTCTATAATTTGATCTAATTGATATGTGGGTGGTATGATCACCTAGAGAAGTGGAGGTAGGCTTCATGCTCTCCTGTTCCGAGTCATGGTGCCTATTGAATTCAATTTGGTAATCCTTGCAATGATATTTTGATAGTATGAAATATTCACACCCCAAGACTGCTAGACAGGGAAAATTATAAGCCATCTTTCTTACACAGGGCCATGTTGTAAAAAGTTGATTTTACATCAAATTTCTCATAGTAGTGTAGAAGCTGTTATTTCAAGGCCCTTGTGATACTACTACATATGTTTTATATCATCTGAGTCATATTCCATGTAAGGCAATACCAGTTTAGAATTGTCTACAGAAATAATGGTGCACTGCAATATATTCCATTTCTGCTTCATAATAAAACATCTCAGCACATGCTATCCATTACTGCCACCACTAAATTGTATTTTTACTGTATGTTATATATAGTGTTTTTACTTTTAATTTTGAATAGTAATACTGTGAAATAAACAGTGCATACTTAATATTTTCTCATGGATTGAAGGAATACAGAAATGGTTACTTATTACCCATTAACCTATTTTAGGAAGACTTTCTGCCTAAAATAACATTTTAATTGAGGTTAATAGAATAGTTTTGAATATTTAACTTTTGTAGTACAGATTAAAGAAGTCATTGAATCGTGATTGAAGGGAAAAACAAAATAAGAGTAAAGACATGTAATAGTAGAGTAAATGAACAAGAATAGGTTTTAGTATAAACTGGAGGAGGGTCCTGAAAGTTAAGACTAATGTGGCAGATTATGAAGTTAGGGCTTGGTACAAGAGCATGGGCAAATAAATGACTGAATGAGGGACAGGATTGTTGTAGCTACATTTCAGATTGATTATAAAGGGTAAGGTGGATCAAAAATAAGATGATTATTTAAATTTTTATATAAAACATTGGTTCTTTTATTTCAGTATACTTCTTTTTCTGTACAGTAAGTTATGTCCTAATAAAAATTAAAGAGCAAGTTGCATTTGGAAGATCAGGTCATCGTAACTCATTGACATTAGGCCACATAACTGAATAATGTCTTCCTTCAGTGAAATACATCAAATGAGATCAACAATTATGACTCATAAACATGCCTCGCAGGCATAAAACAGCAGGGAATTAGCATGTGAGGCTGATAAATATGCATGTAAATAAGCTCCCAAAGGAATAACATGGGTTTGATTGATAGGTTTAGAATTGGAACATATGTAAACCCCTTTATTCCTCATTCTGGTGTAGCTAAGTAAAGATGCGTTTTACTTGTTAAAAAGTTTCAATAACTTTGTAAATCTTAATGCCACATCTGTTTTTTTGTTGTTGTTGTTGTTGTTGTTGGGTTTTTTGTATGTCACTTGTAAGATTAATTGAATTGTCTACAGGCTGGATGGCCCTCACATACAATAAATGGTGAAACATGTGAACGAGAGGCTTTGCATCTGGGGCTAGAAATGGGGTGACAATCTTTGAGAAACCTCTGTTTTTACATTGTAAAATGATGGATAGCTTTTGAAGATAAAGATGTGACATAGCAGTTAACTTGGCCTCTCTTAATATACTCTTTCTGTACTTTGCTCCTAACAATGAATTTGTTTCTTCATTCATTTCATAATGCTGCTTTAATAGTTTTTCATTAAAATGTATCTTTTAAAATATCGTTTGTTTTTTTTCCAGTTCTTGATACCTGTGCTTTTTCTGGCCCTTCCAAGTCCGTATTCATAAGCTATTCTGGAACTGTACTAGAAGGCACATACTTAAAGAATAATCAGGTATCGAGGGTCTCATGCTTTGTGCCCATGCCTCTTAATCACTAGATGACTTTGGGAACTATTAATTCCTTCCTTGAGGCTCAAGTCATTTCAACTAAATGGAAGGAGAAATGTGGCTTTTGATTTCCTGGTGCAGAGTCATAAGCATTATTGCTGTGGAGGGTTCAGAGATTTTGCTAACTAAAGACATTCTGGGACCATTTAGTGCCCATGTCTGTAAGGGAAGAGCTTTCCTGTCTCTCTCTAGTAATAAGCTAGTGAGTAAGAAGCAGTGTTAGCTTAATACCATGAAAGACCTTCTGGTTTCAAAGGAATCATATTGGTTTGGTTGAGATGTGACTGCATCCATCATTCTGCAGACCAGGTTGTTGATAATGAACATTAGTCCTTCTGAGTTCTGCAGCTGCGTTCTAGGTGCTTGGGATACATCAGTGAATAAAACAAAGATCCCTACCCTCATGGAGCTTGCATTTTAGCAGAGGGAGATAGTAAATAACAAGCATAGTAGAGATTTAAGATAAATAGTCTTAGAAAATGATAATTGCTTTGGAAAAATGGAATGAACATTGTAGTTTAAGGGGATTGATAGTGCATGAGTCAGGAGGTTGCAGAATTAAATATCAGTGTACATCTAATGGGGAACATTTCTTCTTGAGCTGATACTTAAATGAGATGATCCTTCATCTGAATATTGGAGACAAAGGCATTCCAAGCTGAGGAAATAGCAAATACAGAGGTCCTAGGGGAGAAGATGCCAAGGTGTTCTGTAAACCAAGTGAAGATAGAGGGATGTAAGCTAAAGTAAGTCTTCTTCATTCTAACCCTCAGTGTGTGTTAGACTGCTCAAGTATGCCTAAATGACTATACTTAATCCTGGTTGACTGAATTGCCATCTGTAGTGACCTTGCTTCTGGGTGCCTCCAGACTTTTGGTCATTCTTCCCTGAAGGCCTTTGATATTTTGGCACACCATGTATTTTATGCTCTTTATTCAAAATGTGTACTTCCCTTCCAGCGTTATTTTTTCTTGACTTCGTTTCTGTCATCACCTTAATACAGTGAAATTGAGTTAGAGGCAAGGGATTTTTTGAGAAGAAAGAGCTGTTGGAGAAAGTAGATTGAGTTAGGGGATACACAGTTCAGAATCTGAAAGTAAGGAAAACCAGGCAAATCCATTGTCAAAATATAAGGGATTTAGGTCCAAGGTCCACAAAGTACAAGTTATGATAATCAATTTGGGAATGGTGCTCAATTCTCCCTTGCTTTCTCCTTCTCTACCCCCAAGCATTTGGAAACAGCTAAAGGCAAGTTGTGTGTGTGTGTGTGTGTGTGTGTGTGTGTGTGTGTGTGT